>JAPEVF010000926.1:0-17681 GCA_029747585.1 Pleurotus djamor | reverse complement strand
CTCCACGCATCGCCGAGTCATCCGCCATCCAGCAGGCGTCAAAGGCCCAGTCTACGCGCTGGGTCACTGAGCGACACGTCGCCGATCACACGCCATCCCNAGGGGCGTCTAAGACCCAGCGCATGCGCTGGGTCGCTCAACGAGACCTTTCCCCTCTTTCATCCCGTCGTCTCCACACATCACCGAGTCATGGACGTTCAGCAACCCGCCGCGCGCGCTGAGACTACGATGCGCCCTGAATGACGTGTGGCTAGGTCCCCGAACGTTATCTTCACATTATCTATCTCGTGATCGTGCGCAATCTTGTGTGCCACTTACCCAAGTCGAAGCTGGTCGCTGGGTAACGCGCAGGCAGTGCGGGGAGCAATGACAATTGATAATGGAGGCCAAATCTTCGCAGTGAACCCCCTGGACAGGGCGCCTCCAGCGCCAAGGGCGGAGTCGGTATGGAACAGGGGTGGGCCGGTGGCAGTTTCTGCTGGCATCACACTGGTTTTGCATTTCATACTCGGCTTCGGCAGTCAATGTTATGTATTCTGCTGGTTCTGGTGTATACAAAATGGCCAGTTTCACAAAACCAAATATATGAATGCAAAGTGTGTTCAGGGGATTCAGGTACTAGGGCTTAGCTCTACAATATAATGATCCTGTATAGAGCAAATTCTGATCTATGCAACATATCTAATCATGTTATTGATAGACAATCTTGGACTCAGTATTCGGAATACTCTCAGTTTACTACGTTCAGCCCATCCAGCGTAGTACCAGTTCATAAGTAAGATCATGCCTTTTCATACTTTACCATGGCACATCCTCTTATATCACCCAGTATGCCAGTATGCCAGTATGCCAGTAATGTCAATAGTCATACCTATCACTAACAGATAATATCATTAGGGTCTTCCGCATTCAATTGATAGCGGTATTGCGGCATCGGTTTGATTTTCCCAGTCTCCAGAGCTTCTCGAAGCTGCGTGGTTTGAGTCGGTAGTGGCGGAGCGGCGTTTGGGGCAGAGGAAAGAGGGGAGGCTGACGAAGTGGCAGTGGGAGCTACTGGTGCTCTTGGAGTGGGTTCCGCTGTCGCGAGGCGAGCAGAACGACGAGGAGCATCCTCGAAACGGACTTCTTTCCTTTCCGAGTTCGGCTTCTTTTGTTTCATCAGCGTCGAGATCACGTTCTGAGCAATTGTAAGTTGCTCCTCGAAGGGGATATCATAAGGTCCGTCGTCGACAGCGTCGTCCACAGCCGCGGGGGGTGAATAATGGAAGTTCGCGACAGTCATCATGTTAGTTGAAGCAACAGAAGTAGCAGGAGTGCCGGCAGCGGGTGGAGTCTGAGTCATATGGGGTGGAATGTCGCGTCCAGTTGCAGCGGGCTGAGCCTGAGCATGAATAGGAAGCTCGAGAGAAAGGTTGTTGTCACGACGCCAGTTCTCGATTTGATCCTTGAACAAATCACCGCGGAGCGCTCGAGTAATTTCTTGATGGTTGGGCAGCGTGAGCTTTCGGCGTTCATTCATGTATACCCATCCATGCTGATTCATCGTGTTGTAATGAGGACATAGGTACCGAGCCGTGTGTGAGGTTTCGTGACAAAAAGAACACCGTGTGGGTCGATAGGGGGGGGACTGAGGACACAGGGACAGGAGCAGCGACTGGAGCAGGGGCATAACTGGCAGGCGCGACATATGATGATGATGGCGGCGGCGGCACTGGTGCTGGTGCTGGTGCTGGTGCTGGTCTACTGGCTGCCAAGGCGGGTTGGAGAACCGATGTCGTGAATTGTTGCAACATGGTTGACATGCTTTGCGTGGCAGTTGCGATAGCTGTCTGCATTGAGTTGTTCATCATGGCTTGGAAAGCCGCAGGGTCGAAAGGTTCTTGTTTAGGGAGAAAGGTTGTTGGCGATGGCACGACACGGCTGACGAGGGCGGGGACAGGAGCTTCCAAGATGAACGCAGCAATTTCGTAGAACTGTTCAACAGTGTAGGTGTGGCTGTGATAGTTAGTTGGGTTTCGAAGCTGGAGGTGATCTCGCATCTTTTGCTGGAACGCGCTATCGAAGCCGGCAATGTAAAGCTTGTTAATTTCCCTTTTGGAGATAAGCTCTTTTGATTCCAAGAAAGCTGCTGTCGTGACAAACTCTCGGTGATACTTCCCGAGATCTTCTTTACTTCTCAGGATTGTTCGCGAATGGAGGTCGACAAACGCCTCGAAGCCTGCAAGAGTGAAGCGGCCGTCGTCGTGGGCCTCGGGATAGAAGTTCTGAAGGGCTGTCTTGAAGGCCGCCCAGTCAGTTCCCTTCGAAGCCGCGAGTCCGTTCGACCACAAATCAAATTCTGCGTTGCCGGCATAGCGAAGGGTCCAGACGATTTTCTCTCGATCAGAAAGGTTGGCCGCGGTAGCCAGTGCTTCAACTTCATCGATGAACCGATTAATATATTGTCCCTCGCCTGAGAATCTGGGTGCCGAATGGTGTCCTCGGTTTGGCATTTGAGTTGCGGCCATAGCGACTAATGGGGGTGATGGAACTCGAGATGAAGGAGGGTTGGGTGGAGTGAAAGAGGGTGAGTCGGGCAGAGAGGCGGGGTGATGAAGCTGTTCCGGTGACGAGAAGGAGGAGAGGGTGAGGTCAGAGAGGGTTGTCGAGGTGGGAGATGGTGTGGTTGATGGCGGCAATGAAGATGGCGCGGCTAAGGTTTTGCGGACGTTCCGAGCGATCGGTGCTGAGGGAAATTGTAGCGAGGTCTGAGTAAATGGAAAGGAGCCGGGCGGTGCTGGTGAAGAAGCTGCTGCGGCTGACGAAGACGCGTTCGAGCTCGATACGAAACGACCGGATTTATCTCGTAGGACGGATTTGGGAGGCGTGGTGGGAGCGATCGCAGAGGCGCGACCGAGGAATCGGGGTCAAAGACACAAAAGACAAGACCAGCCCCTCGCGGTGGGCTCCAGTTGTGATGATGTGTGTTGTGTTGAATGCGAGGAGGTTGCCTCCGGCTAACCACGCTGGCGGCCCTTGACCTGTACAAGTAGGGTGAGTAGATGAGTAGAGAAACGAAGTGACCGTAGAACGAGAGCGGCGAGTGACGAATATAATATCTTGAGTGGTACGAAGAGTCTGGCGAGCGATGAAACGACGGAACGAGAAAGCAGAGTCGAGCGGCGAGCTTAGAGAACACAAATCAGAGGCAGAAGTGAAGGGGAAAAGGTAACTTGTATTTTTGCTATGGAATATGAGCCATTTTATAGAAGACCGTGTTGCAGAGAGCAACAGAGGGTGTGTGTGTACGAAGGAAAGTGTAAGTATAAAACTTCGAGGGTCCACATGAAATAGAGTGCCGAAAAGGCCTTGTTGAACGATAGAGTACCGAAAGAGTCCATGAAGGTGTCGGGAAGTACAGAAGGGGGAATACGAGCGCGATGCGTAAGGTAGGGATNCGAGGGATACGGAGGAAGAGCGGAGAGAGAGAGGTGGAAGTGTTGAAACGTTGGATGTTGACGCGACGCGCGTCGAGTCACGTGATATAGGGGAAGAGGAAAGAGTCCGCAGACAAACGAAAGGGCAACCTTACACTGGATATGCCTACAGCATGAATCAAGTCAGTTATCACTGCGAAACACCAAAAGAAACCGATGTAAACGCACGATGTTCGATTTTCGTGCAAAACCGGCATATCATATCATCTTGAATAAGTCGCGAACGGCTGGGAGGAACGTCTCCCACTTTAGGATTCGTGTTGGCGTGCTGCTAAGCCTGCTCTAGTTGGTAGAGTCGGCCGTTGAACCATAGGTTTCGGAGGTTCATGTTCCGGGGTACGGGTAAGGGGAGGTGCAGAGGCGATGCGATGCGAGAAGCGCCGTTGAGGACCTCGGTGTAGCGGCTACATGTGTCTATAAGTCATGATCAGTCTTTTATGAGCTTTTGAAACCAAGGAACTCGACGATAACGCAATGTCAACGATTTTGTACAGGACCGGCCCATCCCTCCACCTCGCATAACTCGACACCAACCAGTCCGTTCATTCCCAAAATCGGGCAGCGTGTGGTTGTAATGCTGATCATTCTCTAACGCATGTTGTTGCCGGACAAACGGGAGGTTTCGGAAGTGGCCGTTCCGGGGGTACGAGCAGGACGGGATGAGTCTTCGGATGAGTCTTCTTGTCCGCCAACGCCGCCAATGACCACAAATAACCTCCCCGAGATCTCCCTACAGAATATCCCCAACCACCACCGTTGGAAAGGACGTGTGTTGACTCATCTTTTCGCGGTTCGTTTGCCTGATGAGCGGTAAGACGGTCTGAGTCGGTTTTAACAGCTTTAGCGTCGATTAAAAGAGTGCGTAGAGTAGCTATAAGAAAGAATAGCTTGATTTTAATGTCTGTGAAGAAAAAGACTGGAGAAAAAACGCACCGATGAAGCTTCCCTCCATAGCCACCGGTCCATAGCCGACAGAACCGACGCGACCAACAGGGCCGAGTTTCTCGTCGCTGCCTGATCCATCTATCTTCGCATTTGGAAGTAGGACCTACGTATTGCCAGGGATAGTGTAGCGGACCTCGTCTCGCGTCCCAGTGTACTTTCATCGATGCCGGTTCTGCGTGGGCGGTTGGTTTCGTCGGCTCGTGGATCAAGTTTTCGGCGCGATGTGCATGTATTCTCCTTCAGTGGGCGGTATATTTGTGTTATTCAGTTTTTCGGTGATGTTCAATTGACATGGTGTGATGCTGGTGTCGATGCTGGAGGGACTAGTGCGTTGGTGGTGGTGGAAAGGATACAGGAAGAGGACGAGCGCCAAATCAAGCGCACATTGAAGCTCAGGGATGTCCAAACCAAGTCGCAAATACGACCCAGTCTCATATTCGCATCCATCCGTTCTCGGGCAGTCCACGTCCACACAATCCGCCGATCCTGATTTCTATGGAGTCAAACGACGGAATGAGCTGGAAATGGTATTGGAAAAGGAACAGGACGGACTGTATCAACCCCAAACAGTATGGTACACCCCATTCTCCGCTGATTTAGTAACAGAGATGTTGAAATCCGTGTTTTAGTGGTCTTATCCATCGTCGAGGACGCCTCATCCTCCTCAAGGATACTTTAATCTTGGTTAGTACGCGTCTCCTCTCCCTTCTACTCGGTCGCTGACATCTCTCATGCACCCTTCAGAAACCGAACTGCTCCAATCCCTGAAAGCCTCCAACGTACTCACTTCCCTCCTCTTCGCTAAAATCGCGTAGCGACAACCATGCTTCGCTGCTTCTGTGGGGTTGGGGCCTGTCATCGTGGAGGTCAAGGTGCGTTTGAATTTGAAACAATCTTTCTATACAAACCATTCCGTTCTAACAACGGCTGATACTCTAGATGAAAGGAGTAGGTGGTGTGGTATCGAAGAGGCTCAAGACTGAACCGGGGGTATCGCCCTTCAAAAGCGTGTAGCCGTCTTGTTCTCCCTCTCCCCATTCTCGCACGTCACCTAGTACTTCGCTCGTCCTCAGAGTCTATCTCTTCATCTCATCTCTCGTAGTAGACTCAAGCGAAGCCTCCGAAACGCTACCCTACGCTACTCATAGCTTGTCTTATCGGGCGTGGTTGTCACAATGCTAGGTTCGTCTTTGGTTTTCTGCTACTCCGATAACCCTTCCATTGCGTCCCGTCCTTCACTTCATTCATATCCCTCCCCTTAATGTCCTCTTTGCTATTCTACCCCTTCTCCTTTCCGCTATCCTTCTCGCGGTTATCAAATACTGAACTCACGCTTTCTATTCAGCTCGCATAACCGAACGCCAGCATACGTGGGGGCTTTGATACGACACAGTTCACGACAGTGGCGGAGATGCCATCACCTAGGTGGATCGGTGTCGACGAACGCTAAGATGGATGGCTAGAAGTTGGTGTTACTGTCAAGAAGTTGAGGATGAGAGGACGATCGCCGTGGTGGTAGTCGTGACTGTGGTAGTGACAGCCGTAGGAAACCAACCTATTCTTCATGGATCCCACGTCCTCGTCCACCTTCTCCCAACATCGTACGACTCCGCGATTCACAAGTAAGATATCCCTGCGCCAAGAATGACCGCCGAAACACACAGATGAGACGGAATGGTGATTTCTTATGGGTATTCCTTTACAGCCATCTTGCGAGCGAGTAGCTATAGAGTATAAAGAACACAAACTTGGTCATTGGTGTATGTTATTATAGAGCAATAGAATGAATAGACGACGAATATCAATGACTTAAAGCTATCCGCAATCTATGGACCTCGCCTATATCACCGAGGCATGTAGCCTGTGTGAACGCAGGAATAGAGGAGAAAACTTTCTTCCACTCTGGTGAGGCATGATACCGTCTTTCCCCAGGCGTCTGTGCCTTGATCTTACACTCCGCGGGCAATGCCAGGCTAAGATACTCGCCGACCAACGCGATTGACCCTGTACTAATAACTGAATACCCAAAGTCAACAGACTCCAAATCATCCAATCGCTGTGTTGCTTTCATTGCAACATCAAAGCCTCTTGGAGAGGTATCGACGTAAAGTCGCAGACTTCTAATATCCGAGCGCGCAAGATATGCTGCCGACAAGCATGTCAAATGCAGGCTCGAGGTGGTTCGAATCGGTGGGTTTGGATTTAATTCAAGCGAGGTGATTGAAGCTAAGGACCAGAAAATCTCAAACAAATCGCCTGTGACAAGATACAGCGGCGTTGTATAAGATATCTTGAGAGTCCTGAGATCTTGAAGGTAGAGAATCGGTTCCAGAGCTCGAAAGGTCAGCTGGGGACGGGGGGTGCTCGGTGGTATATGTTTGGTGTTCGCGTGGATGTCCAACATCCGGAGCAAAGGGAAAGCCTTGACGATAACTTTAACCAAAGCTTCGTAGGTCTTCAGACTTTCGAAGCGGTCTGAGTCAATGATCAGTGAGCGAAGACGCGTGGACCCGCCCCATGAGTTAAAGCTTGGTATCGCTTCATCAAAGTGAATAACGAGGTGGAGGTGATTGAGGGAAGGGAATGAATTCTTGTTGAGCGAGGTAGAAAATGTAGGGACAATGGCTGTTCTACGCTTGGAAAAGCCATTCCCGGTCGATTCCAGCCTAGCGAGGGCGGGTAAAAGAGCCAGAGCCTGCGTGACGCGTTCAGAGAGCCAGTGGAAAGGGATAGTAATTGTCCGAAGGTGTCTCAGCTCACGCAAAACGGAGATCAACAGATTTTCGGACGATCTGACGATATCATCTCCCAATCGATAGTTGAAGGACAACTCTTGAAGCGAAGATGCGCATTTTTGGGTAACAACAGAGAAGGACTTCTCGAGACGCTGGATGTCCACGGAAGAGCGGTCAAGATCGTAGCATATCGTCAGCGAATGTAATCCAGGGCGAAGAAATAATCCAAGGGAATCGGTGTCGATAAGACAGCAGAGATGGCGAAGGTTGGGAAAGAAGATTGTGCGCGTCTGGTCCTGGTATCGCGACAACGTTGCGTAAACGGATGGGTCAAACATGCTCCATTGGTGGATGAGGTATTGCACTCTGGCGGCGTAGCGATGGAACCGATCCCAGTCCCTTGCTTCAGGAGATCTGGCGAACTTTAAAGTCTGATAGAGCAGTGAGCACTCTCATAGATATCCAGCTAGCACTTGGGGAGGGAAACAGATAGAAAGTACGCACACACAGGTCATGCTCAGCGTCTTCAGGAGGCTCAATCTCTTCAAACGGTGCGAGAAGACCAAGCAGCCACTGAACTTGGTCCACATCGCGCCACTCAACGTTCATGACCTCTTCGGCCCATGCTTTGTTCACAAGGAGGTTGGAGGCATTATCTTTCTGAGTGGAGAGAGAGACGATGTGAAGAAGGAACTTTGGTGTTGAGAGGACCTCCGCAACCGCCGAGGACATGGGTAAAGACTCGACGAGGTTGACCCTCGTTTGCTACACCAGTTTCCAAGAAGTCTTCAATCCTTGGAGGGGAGATAGATCAACGTGAATGCGTAATCGCAAGACGATGGTGAAGGCGGCTGAGAAGGGTGCCTGGCAAAACCAGCGACCCTGAGCTGGCCCGGAAAGGGAATAGCATATAGCATCTTACTGCACGACACTGCTGTAAGTGTTCTATCGTCACCAAATGGTATATGTAAGTCCGGCGGTGTGAAAAGCTTCCTTTTAAATATCACTCTCAACTTGCTTCACAACAAGATTACCCGCCTCAAAAGAGAGCAGTACCGTACGGCTCAAATCCGCTATGTGTAGGAACGCGAATGAGGTACACAAATACATACGAAAGTCCGTAGATATCAACGAAAGAAGAAGTCCATCTACCTAAATAGATAAGTAGTCCGTAAAAAGGAATCAGAGAGGAAGTAAAGAGAGACCGCCTACGCCCCATAAAGCACGGGATGCACAGATTCGAGCTGCTGCTTCTCATTCCCTCCTCCACCGAGCCGAAGGGGTTGATATTCCAAAGGAAGAACTCTCGAATCTCGCGCCTTTCCCCTTCGAGAGACGCAGAGATACACGGCGATAACCGAAATCATGATGAGCAAGAAAAGGTTTCCAGCGAGGAGACCAACAACGACAGGACCGAACTTGGTTACGAAGTCAGAAGTAGGCGTACGCTCGTCTTTGTCGTCCGTAGCTGAGAGGGCACCACGAACAGGCGGCGACGCCGAAGCTGAGCTTGAATCCGTTTCGGAGTCATCCTCGTCGTCCTTCCCCTCTTCAACGTCATCTTCAACTTCAGACTCGAGTCCCAAAAACGCACGGATGGTATCGCGGAATTCCGATGGTGAGACAACATTCCTCCCATCCATTTGAGCCGCACGAACGGATGGATAGTCTTCATGAGCCTTAGCCATATCCGTCGTCGGTAGAAGCTGTACGAAAGGACCCTCAGCGACGCCTTCTTCGGAGCTATTCGAAGACCCGTAGTGGAACCTTTCCACAATAACAAATGAGACTGATTTTTCATACAGGGAAGGGCAACAAAGGGACTCACGCAGCGTACACGTTCCTCAGGAAAGAATCACCCAGGAGAATATCAAAATCACGGAATCCAGAACCGAATGCCCGTTCTTGGAACGTATTGATGCAGATAGTGTAATTTTCACCGATCGTAGTCTGGTGCACCCTTGTCAGATCCAACGGGTTAACGGGAAATTCAACGCCGCTAGAAAGCAAGAAATCAGTAAAGGCGTACGACTCTGAAGTAGAAACAGTGTACACATACCCGATGGTGAGCACCACGTCATCGGCGTGGTCGCATGGAAGTACCCATTGGTATCCAAGCTCGAGATCAGGATGAATCTCAGACACGCGTACAGCGCCGGGGATACCACTATAGATACTATCAACGAGATAGACCGGGAGAAACGAGAACGAAGCGCCAGAATCCAATGCACTGATCATCTTCCCCGCAGGCACCGAGGGTACGGAGGAATTCAACGCTACAGAGCGATCACCGATCCGAATATCATCAACGAGAACACCCCAGAGGATAGGCGTTTGATTCTCCAGCTTGGGTGAATGTGCGATGGATTTGTACTGAGGGAGGTACTCTCCAATGGTGAAGGCACCGTCGTCTGCGGCGTTTGGATCGTTCTCGCGCCCAAGGAGGAGCGTGAAGAAGTTGTGGATCGTGGGGTTTTGATGGAAGATGTTGGCTATTGGGCTGCGGGAAATGGATTCGGCGGCGCCGTATTCTTCGTCCAAAGCATTCAGGATTCGTGAGACCTGGATGGTATCGAAGCCGAGACCCATCAAGCCGTCACTGGAGGAGAATTCTACGACCTGAAGAGAGGATTAGTAAGTGAGACGTACGGAGCTGCGAACCCGTGGGGGGAATAAACGTACTTCATTGGCGTTTATGAATGCTAAGTCGATCCTCGTGAGTTAGCGGACGAGGTGACGTATATGGGATACAGCACGAACTGACCTTGCGATGGAATAGTCATACCGGCCAGTTTCATCTCCGCAAACTGGATAGGTCCAGCGATCTGACCTTTGGTATATGTCATATTCACAATGACAGATGTCGAGTTCACTAGAGATATGCCACTGGAAGGCTCGCGTATCCAGAGGTCGGTAGATCCGGTGTCGACGAGGACGGGTATTTCTGAAGAAGTGATAACGAAAAGTTGGAACGTTAGAACCTCACGAAAACAAGAAAAAGCTGACCTTGTGATCCGAGCGTGATGTTGACAGTGTACTAGACGAGGTAAGAAAGCAGATTACAGTACTGTGGAAATTTGAAGGAGTAAGCGAAGAAAGCAATCGTACCACCATGTCATCCGCGTTCGAAAGGAGTTCCGCATGCTGAATCCCAGATATATTCACGCTGCGAGTGGCCAGGGACTTCGGAGAACGTGAAACGGCCCGTCGAGAAAGGGGTAGCTGAATGGCCAAAGCCTGAAAGGCAGCTACCACGAGATAGAACCCGACGAGGACGACTGAATGCATTGAGACAATGAATGTCATGGCCAAGGAAAAAGAACGGTTAAATACCTGGTAAACGCACCGCAGTTACACCCTCTGGAGCAGTGTTTTGTAGGTGCGAACTTGCGCTCGAGAACAGAGGACGTAGCCGACCACGAGTTGTGGGTGACAGCGCTCATTGTGATGGGATGCGCCCTCAGAATCAGCGCGAGCTTCCGTAAAGGCAAGGATGACTTGGGGAATAGCGTCCCATCATTGCGACTTCGTGGCATGGGCTCCGTGATCATTGAGAGCTTCAAAGAGCAGGAGAATCGGTGGGGAGAGAGTAACAGGTGAGAGTGTTGACCACCAAGTCTTATCTTAGCCGTTCGAAAAGCGCGTTGGGGAAGCGAGCTTTATGTAGGTCCAGGACGAATCACCACCTTCGTTGGCGATGAAAGAGCACGGTCGCGAGCTGTTTCATGGGGTACTGGATATGTGCACTGTGGGTCTAAGCGGTCCTCATTCGATTTGAAGGCGGTGATGCGTTACCTGTCCTTCTTTCATGGACATGAAGTATGACATCTCTCTCAGAGTCTGTAGAGCGGTGAAGTTGGTAATGATTTTGGTCCCGCCCAAACGCTCGGAGGAAAAGAGAGGACCCAACGAAGGTCGAAAAGGTTGGTGTACAAAGCGTCTGCACAGCCACTTATTTGGCTATGGTTTTGACTTTGACTGCCATCATCCATCAGCGCATCAGAGCCAGCCAGTCAGTCCCGTCCGTCGCCCCGAGTCCTCGACCGTTCTATCTGATACGCGATGATTCCTACGTCAGAGCCTCTTATTGAACATCCGGAATGAAACCCTGAAGAAAACCAAGCCATTGCTATTCTTTATCCTGCCCTTGGAATTGTCAGATTGCGCGTCATAATCCTGTGTCTCCCGCCATTCGAACGCATTCACGTTGAACGACCTGCGAACAACATCTCTCTCTCGGTTTCAATCCACCTCTCACCATTCCCGGACACCATGACCCCGATACACACCCGTAGTCACGTCGTTGACCTTTATCTTTGGGTATGTCAGCTTCCTCTCCTACTAACCACTCTTTCCCTTGTATCTTACCGCTTACTTGTAGCGACGAATATGATCATGACTAGCCTGCCTCCCATATCGTATATCAACGTTGACGTTGACGTGAACGCATGAATACTTAGCCTTCGAAGCCTCAACGTTTCTCAACCTCAACGCTCGTTCTACTCGCCTTCCTCCCCGTCATACTTTCGTATCACCCTGCTTCAACACTCGATTCGTCCGACGTCAAACCACACCGGATAAGCTGAGCTTCAACCGTTAAGCCATTGAACCAACTCTAGCTGGAGGCGCAAGCAGGATGGGAGTAGTGGCGAAGACGAAGAAGAGGTTTCAGGTCGGAAACTAGGAAGGACTCCCCACATCTGCACCAACCAGATTCAAGAACCATGCGATGCCCCCGCCGGCTTTCTTCCACAATACTCAATACTTACTCAATCCTCAACGGTATCTTGCCTCCTACACGCGGAAATCCATCATCATCGACTCTACCCCTTACCCATCCCCCCGAACCTCGTCGCTTATTCCATCCCAACGCCCCTTCCCGTCACCTATACCACCCTTATAGTCCCCTGCCGAGTATGGTCCCCAATCCTTTCCATACCAATCCCTTGAAGTCTCATTGTCGAAGGCGTTTCTCCTTCTCCACTGAACCATGGTTCAGACGTTGGTGGAGGTTCGTCGTAGTCGTGTCCCCGGTCTTGAAGCGTCAAGGTACGGAACTGTCGATGTGGTCGGATGTTGGAGCTTGATGAAGAAGACGAGGATGTAACGGAAATGAGGCCGAGGACGGTGAATGGCGAAGAAGGGAGTATTGGACGATGGGGAAGATGAAGACGAAGAAGCAAGACGAAGAAACGAAAGGAGAAGGTCGAAGAGCGTGAAGGAAGAGGTTCAGGCTCGAATTGAACTCGAAGTCCGTCTCCACGCTGAAGCCACCTCAACGTCAAGTCGACGCCCCCAATGCCAATAGCAGTGGTCCAGATGACAACGTCACCAATAACCTCTCCTCTCATCGTCCCATACGGCTCTACCAATCATCAGTCGAAATTTCCGGGACGTACCAGATGCCTCTACTCCCGCGACAAGAAGACTCAAGCATCAGGCCACAGGTTTAGGTGGAAGGTTCACGTTCATTGGCGAGTGCCTACGGCTTGAAGGACTAGACAACAGATATTCCCAAAGGTATGTACAACCTTCCGTTTTCACTTCAACAACACCACTTAGCTCACCTCCTACCTCGCGCCGCCAGCTCCTCCCCAGCATCTGCACCAGAGTCAGGAAGCATATGACGGTCCCACCGGCTTTCTATCCCAATATTCGATACTTCATCGATCTTCAATGCTCGAACGCGAAGACCTGTATACGCGCTACTACCCGAGGTACGTGCGGTCCGTTTTCACCTCCTCAACACCACCTAGCTCACTTACTATCCCGCACCGCCAGCTCCGCCCCAATCTCATCAAAACCAACTCATCATACCCAAATTCACGCGGAATCTTTGTCTATGACACCCCGTTACACACTTGTTTTGCTAGAATATCCCTAATTTTGGTCTGGAATGGACCCCATCTTCATATTGCGCGAAATCCATACGACGAACCGTATCCTACATGTCCCAGGCCTGCGAAGCGTAAGTCCCGCCCTCTACATACCGCGTACAATTCACTTACCCACCTTCTCAGGCTATGAACCGAGCGCGACAACTCCATTATCATGTCGTATCTCATATCAATGACCAACATCGCCCCCTCCTCCTCCTCCGGATGAGCCTATTCTGAACCTACGACTTTAAGAAGATCTAACGCTCAATACAGCAGCGTTGGATATCCATGAAGATCGTCCCAGAAGATGGGAAGGAACGGCTGGGTTGTTGAAACTGGGTGCGGTGCGTTTTCCTTTTGCGTTCCCCCGTATCAAGTGTTCGTAATATCCTTTCCTGTGTTCGTCAGACAGCTCTGGCTGCTATCTTCATGGTCTCAAACACGTCCCAAGCGCATCATGATCATCCACCCTGTTCTAGTGTCCCCCGAAGGGAAACGTCCGAAAAGTCGACCACCCCACCATATAACGTACGGCAAAGAAACGCTAGGCTATCACGAAGATATTGCCAAAAGGCTGGGATGATTGACAATGCCGTCGAATGGATATTCGAGCTCAACGGTACTGTGCGGTTCACCGAGTGGGATCAGAAATGGTGAGTCCGTGTCCTTGTTCTTTCTCGTTAGGGTAGCTTACTGTCTACCCGCAGTCGTACATACCGTCTAGGACACCTCTGAGCTGCCATCGACCAATCAGTGCCGCCGTTATCCACCTTGTCGCCCGAAACGCGATCACCTACCTGTTTTCCGCACGAAGTATGTGTCATGGTCGTTGGGAGGAGTGTCGACGCTGCTGTGCTATTTGGGGATATTGGCTCGGTTCGCTTGAGTGGGGGAAACGGTTTGATATCGTAAGTCTCATTCTTCGACACGGTCACGAAGGGGGGGGGGTCATAGGCTCACGTACCCCGCATATTCCAGTATTATTGGACGCTCAACCGCCGGGGATGCAATGTACGGCTCACGGTAGTATCGGGGCCAGACACGCAAGATCATTGCGCGACGCTGGGAACCCAGAGCCATTGCAAAACGGTAGGCTTTCGCCTCTTGTTTCTGTAGAGTATGCTTACTCCAATTCCTACCTAGATCCAGCCGCTATCTCTTTCGTCTCGAACGCGTTCCAAGTTGAGCTCCAACCGCTTTCCATCCCCTCTGAGGTAGCTTACTTACCACCGGCATCCAACAGCCAGCTCTGACCGTGAATCCCCGGAGATGCCTCCGAGAGCCCTGCGAAGGAGCACCCCAGCCACCACCCACTCTGTTCTCGATGGGTACGCGCCTTGAACCAACCGTGAGCACGCCTATTGCAAATTGGCAACGAATGGAATGGACGATGTCAACACATCCGTTTTCACTCGTTCGGTTTGGTGGAGAACATACTGTGGATTTGTGTGAGTCTCATCCTGTTCTCGAGGTAGATACTATGCTTACCACATCACGTATGGTCTAGTATCCTTGGAGCGTCGATCGCCTGGATGCAGTATCACTTATAACGACAGCATTGAGGCCAAACGCGGTATGATATTGCGCGATGCTGGGAACCCAGAGAAATCGACAAAGGGTAGGCTTTCCTCTCGCGTTTCCCGTCTGAGATCATACCCTTATACTTACTTTAATTCCCACTTAGCTCCAGCCGCTATCTTTGTCGTCTCGAACGCGTTCCAAACATCACCGCCCCGTTCCACGTCCTGGTCCCCCCAGAAAGTGGACCGCCGAAACCTTGATTCCCCCAAGATGACACATGCGGGAAAGCAGTATTGGGATGTTAAGAATATGGTCCTCCAGCGCGGGCACGATTGTTTGCGTTACCGAAGAGCTATACCAGCCCGTTGATCTGACATGATTTTGGAGAGTGAGTAAGGTCGCTCTTCATTGCTCTGCGAGATAGACAACTTACCTACTGGATATGACTTGTTCTCTAGCCATCGATATTGTGTATTCACGATGGACCAAGGTCTAGATCTATCATCGGAGGCTTGAATATTCAGGTTATTCCCGTCTCTCTCCCGGGCGTGGCTGGGTAGCTTCAAAGAATTGTACTAGAGCACTCACCAAGTCAATCCAGAGTTGTAGCCTCCCTCTCAAGCGTGAATGGTTGACGTTGTAAACTTGAATGGAATTGCTATTGAATATTGATGCCTTGATGTCTGAAGGTGCCACTTGTAACCCATCCTTCCTGGATCCCAAGTCACAGATCCTCTGGTCTCGTTCACCACCGTATCGGTGACGACTTTCCAGGGCTGGCTCACTCGGGCGCTCCGAGGGGGTTACACCACGTGAGGAACTTCATTGTCCCGTGAGGTTGTGCTTGCCTCTTGCTTGCTTGCTTTGAACTACACCGTGGTCCGTCAATCAGATTTTGACAAATGGTAAAGAGCCCCTTCCTTCACCGCACAAGCTAACAACCCAACCCGAATATAGGCGATCTTCACCGATCTTGAAGCCCAGCATGCTGTCGATATGGAGATTGACCGTCGACATGGAGAGACTGAGATAATACGCGGACTGCTCACGCGCAGGAACACATACGCTGCGATCGCCCACCTTCCTGATGAAGTCATGTCCAAAATCTTTGTCGCTGCCAACAGATGGGCGATCGGCGTCACGCAGAACTTGCTGAACATCTCGAGTGTCTGTACATGGTGGAGGCATATTTGTCTTGGGACTGCGCAGTTATGGGCAACAATATCACTCTCGCAGCGCGGATGGTTTGATGAATCACTCCGTCGCTCCAAAGCCTCACCACTGGAGATTCGGATTATTCATGATGATGAATATCCTTCGGTCAAATGTCCTGAAAATGCCATCAAGCGAATGGCCTCAATTCTGGTCGGCGAAACGGTCAGATTCAAAGGGGTTGTCTATGAGTGTTTTCTTCGGACAAAAGTGGTGAGAACTACCCCTTTCATCGTGAACCACGCGTGATCACCATGATTCATCGTGATCATCAATGACAATCCGTGAAGTGCCGTGATCGCCCATGATTTGTCGTGGTTCACGACGGTTCACAATGATTTATCGTGAACCTCACAACATTCACCAGTGTACCCCATACATTGTGGTCCCAAAGTCAATGTACCTTGTTGAAAAAGGGACAAATAGGGGATAGGTTAGGGACTGGCGTTGTAGATGCAGTCTTTGAAACCAGCGCATCTTGGCAAGCATCGCAACCGCGGAGGAAGCAAAGGCAGAGTCTCCATGATGATGAGGAGATGAAGGAGGAAAGAAACGGCGAGCCAAAGTCAAAGTATAAGTAGATTCCTATTCCAAAAATTGCAATTTCTTTTCAAATTTTTTATTATTTTACAGGGCTAATAAAACCTTCGTCCCTTTTATTTCCTATCTAGGAGTCTTTCCCAGTGGTTGGAGGGGGTCGTGATCATTAATGACAAGCCCGAGCGTCACCATACTTCATGAACTTCACGACTTTTCACTAGTGATCATTGTCGTTCACAATCTTTCATGATGATTCACGGTGAATCACGATGACTCATCGTGATTCACAGGTTCAATTCGACGTTTTGGACTTTTGACCGATAAAAACCGTCATAGTTGTCCTCAGCCATCCAATTAAATCTATCGTACCTTTCGGGGATTTGTTCCTAAAACCAACACTTGACCTGCGAGCACCCCTTCTCCAGTCACTTTATATGGAGGCCGCTGGCGATCCCGAGGGCCCGCCGGCGATCATTCAGTGTCTATGGGCGGAGTTGTCCTCCCTCCAGACATTGTGCCTCACACAAATCCTTCCCCTTCGAATAACCCCCATGCCAGTCCTGAAAAATTTATCGATTTGCACATCGAATACAGGCCGTAAATTAACAATACCGTGGTTACTGGACCTCCTGCGCAATGCTCCACAGCTAGAAGAGCTCAGTATGAGCGGCATCTCATCTGATCCCCCCNGTTTTTGACATCAACACTCAACCCGTGCCCCTTCCCAATCTTCGGGTCCTGGAACTAACATTGAAGTATCTCAGAGACTCCCAAATTTTCTCATACCTCAAACTACCATCCTCGATCACCGGGCTCATCGTCAGTTTCGAGAACTGTGAGCCCGAAAATGGCCCTAAACTCATAGTTGCTCATCATCTGCGGTCCATCATTGCCGACCATATGTCAGACCGTACATCGCCATTCCATATGTACCTTTCTATGGATAATGGACCATATGCTGATGCAAATTTTCAGCTGTCAGTGACAGACACTGAAAGCCCACATTGCTCTTTCTTACTATCTATCGCCATTTTCCCTGCGTCAGCCCGACAAGAGGCTCAGCTACTCAGTCCCCTACGACTTGAGCTGGTCCATACACTCGAAGTCAACGGCTCCATGGAGAACGACGAAGCCTCGTCGGTGGCGGATCTCCTTCTTCAATGTGTGCACCTCAAAGGACTGCAGGTTCAGCGAGTAACCCTCATCAGGAAAACCCTCCCCAGGGAATTGACCGTGAATGACCGCTAATTAGTCGTTTCTACCAGGAATTATTGTGAATGACGAGGAATTATCGAGTGACTAGATCAAGAGGCGGCGAAAAATTATTTTTATTACACTAACCCGAATATCCGGTACAAGTGAAAAATGGCTCG
>JAPEVF010000924.1:0-17784 GCA_029747585.1 Pleurotus djamor | reverse complement strand
TCTAACACCTTGCTATACATAAATGGAGTAGAATCAAACGAAACGAAAGCCGGTTCATGGTGTTTGAGGCTGGGGAAGATAGTGTTATAATTCGCCCCAAGTCGANGAGCCCCTGATCCAAGCGCCCGTCCATAGGAGATGACAGAACCGTCCCCGTATCCCCTCTGACCCAGACCCGTCGACGGCTGCCTAGTATACGGTCCGTAACCGTCTCAATACTCTCACATACGGCCGTGCCCCGTATACGGTACGGTTGGCAGCCCTACAATCCATCCAAGATTCCATTATCCCATGGATGGACCCAGACAATATAGTTTCCGCGCACTTGGGTGTCTGAAGAGCACAATGAACCTTCCATGTACAAGCTCGCCCGTTCAGGCGAGGAACAGCACATGTCCAATCTCGGATGGGGGAGCAACGAGGTAGTAGTAAGTACAAGCGTTTGGTGTTGCTGTCACGATGAAGGTGCCAAAACAACACTCAGGCGATCCTCTCTCTATCCCCCTTTGACTGAGGATTCGTCTTATCGCCTTGGCTTCGATGTCATGTTCGGGTTGATCAATGCAGGTTGAAGGTTCCGCTAGAAATCGTTACTCTCTAGGAATTAGTTGGGAATTAGTCGGAGACAACTGTTCATCGGCATTGCCCCGTCCTATATATCTTACGCTTTTTTGGATGATGATGGGTCAAAAGTAAGTATTCACGGTATCACCATGCTGTACCCAAGCTGTACCGATAATTTATCCAGTTCCTGGTCTCCTGTAGAGTAGGCGCTGAGCGCTGAGTGCTGAGTATTGGTGTAGTGAATGGGACTCCGCTCGGCGCAAGTCCATCAACACAGCTACTGAGCTGGTCTCAACTTTGGATGTCGCCGCGGGGCGATGATAAGGGAGAGGGACCAGAAAGTTAGTCTAGCTGGACCGAGGTGTCTTCACGTTGCGAGTAAAGGTGGTCACAGCGAACTGGGACGTACATCATTGACTCGGAGCCTGAAATACTCTAGTGCGTCGGTCTCTGTTTCCTTGACAGGTCACAGTGAATCGCCTTGGACCATGATGCATGATGGGCGTTGTGTCGATTTTCATCAAAGTCAGCTCCTAATTGAGTAAGTTGTGGTCAAGTGCTCGACGACGCACTCAGTGATGTGTGCGGCTCACCCTCTTGTGCACCCTTCCTGAGCTCCGCGGCACCAGAAAGCCGTGCCTAACGGGAAATAGGCCTTGTCCTGGTCCTCTTCGAAAAGGAGGATCACCTTTCTCATATACTGATCAGTGTATCGCGGACATCCGCATGGGGAAGTAAACGAGTTGAGGGCATGCATAAGGTTGATTGTGGGGACGCTAGCCCACTCGTGACTTCCATGATGAATTGGGGAGCAATGAGTTCAAGGTGGAGGACAACGGGGTGTGGACATTTAAGAGGATAAGTCTGTCCGGTGTGAACAGCACCACGAGTTGAAGGCAAGGGCCAAATCCATTTTTGTAAGTATAAAGGAATTGTAGACTGAGAAGAAGACAAATGTCTTTGGAGGTCTACACGCAAGGTACACGCAAGGTACCGAGGTTCAGTGAAGGGGTTGGGGTTGAGTGAAGGGCTTGGGCTCCAGTCCTCAGTTCCTACAAAGGACTGGCCTTCACACGGTTCAACGAACTGGTCATTCGAACCGTTGTAACCTTTACGGCAGTCTGACCCGTCTCATTATCCTCCACGCCAATCAAGGACAAGCAAGGTTGGGTCTCCAACGACCCACGGGTTTAATCGACCCAATGATAAGCGGGGTGTGTGAAGCAACCATTGGCATCGGAAAGCGACAGCTTCCAATAGGTTCGTATATGGCACAGCTCACTCCAGACCGACTTTGGGCTTGAGATAGCTTGAGATCGGAGGATTCAACGATTACTGGGCATACCTTGTGGTCTGTTCTTGTAGGTTCTTGTTTCCTTGAAGGAGTAGATGGAACTTGAATAGGGCTTGTCGTGAGCGATGCTCTGGGCCGACACAAAAATGCGAGAGGCTAGGAAATTAATGGTGGGTTGGTATTTTCATGCGAATTCACCTGTAATTCACCTTTATTTTATTATCCCGCGGTTGTGGTTGCGGTGACCCGCCACCTGAAGCAGTACAAGTTGGCTGACCTGTCATCCAGAGCGTCTAAGTAAGTATTCAAGACCCGCAACCCCCACTCAGAGGCTTGAAGATCATTGCGGCAGACAATATCGCGGAGATGCTGGGTAGAAAACTGAAAGTATTTAGGGACGGACGACGGACGTGGTCATCGCGGTACCCCCTTCCTTCAGCACGTTTCCAAGCAGTCCAGCGATTGGATCCTGCTTGTTCTCCGTCTACGGCATGGATTCGCTCCCAAAGACTATCCAGGTCGCGCCTAACGACCACCACCCCACAGCCTTCCATGCAAACCATGAGTCCATCACAGAGGTACTTCAAAGTGTGCACGGGAGCGTCATTAACTCCGCTTTTCGACGTGAAGTTGGCGAGCTGTTCCAATCTCCCTACGACACGATAGCGGGCGCCAAGATCCAAGGAACTGTCGAAGGAGCACAAGCTCAAGAAGGGGCTGAAGAAGGTTTTAACATTGGCAGAGTCCATGGCCAACCAACGCCCTCTTCTTATGTGGCTATCAATAACACCGCGTTGCATGACATCAGTTGCTTTGGGTTTATCCATCCTGCGACTGGCGTTGCATCCTTCCCGATCCCCTGCAACCGCTCCGACACTGCAGACTATGTCGATGAGGTTGGATTTGAGTCTCCGATATTTAGCACCCTGGAAGGCTTCGCTCCGTTTACACTTTTCCAGCCAGCTATCGGGGTACCCAACATCCTCGCCTCTGCTGTTCAGTATGGAGATGTTTCCAGCGAGCCCTTGATCATGGAAAGTCGTCTTGCCCTTCCGCCAGATGTTCCTCAAGCGCAAAGGACGTTTCATGCTGGCTCGACATACGAAGTGGCGGGCGACGAGCAAATGGACTTGGGAGGCGAGCGTGTTGAAACGCAATTTGGCCAACGCGTGATTGTGAGCTGTCGCATCCACCCTGCACGATAACGCTAACCTGCCGCTCAGATTTCCTCTGTTCGCGTTCATGCTGGGTTCGCGACCCCTGAGAGCCGAACTTCAGTGCAGCCTCCCGATACCCCTTGGTTGAGACACTCGAACGCGGGCAGTCACAGCGAGGCAAACCCAATTTCCGGACCGCAATGGAACAACGGTAGCATCGATTATCCAGTAAGTCTGGCTTATTGACTTCAACCGAGTTCCAGACGGGCTGAATATTGGGGTTCCAACACTCTGTGCCCGTCATAGACCGATGTCGCCCTCTCACCCACACTGTATGCAGCTGCGGCCCGCATGGGTGACACTGTACTTCCTGACCATAGGAGGGTCAAGAAGCAGGCCGCCGATCGCAGTCGCAACAGAGCACGGGAGGAGGCAAAAAAATCTCTTCAAGGTTCTCTTCCCCAGGTGCGAGACATCCAACAATGCCCTGAGGACAGGTACGTGCTGTGTAACAATAACAAACCACAGGCTGAGTGGGCATTATGTAAATCAGCGATCAAAGTTATCCAATACCTGATTGCCAATAAAGACGTACCTCCCAGAATGCACGTCGTCGAGGAATGGGGCGTTGTTCATGGGTCATGGTCCTCGGACCCTTTAACAGTGGACGGGGCGATTCTTTCTTCATCTTCCTCCAGTCATTTCAGGTGTGGGTCAACTGCACAAGATGGGCAAAAGGCCCGAAAGAAGGAAAAGGATCAAAAACGAAACGCCGTCGAACATGCATTGACGAAGGAAATCGTAACAATATTTCGACAACGTGGTAGATGCACGATAGTGAGAGGATTGAATTTGGGTACGATCCGAGTCTTTCCCTACGTGATTTATACTCACCTCGGCCACGATTCTAGCGTCCGATTATCTTGCGTATGCCAGAACAACGGGTAAGGGCATGACCCCTGTTGCGTCCACGGAGTGGCACAATGCCTATGCCGACCAGCAAACAGAATCCCGCTTCTTCGTTTCTGAATAGCGTGTGGACTCTTGCTATCGTTGCTCCGTGACCTAATCACCATTTGTGTTATATGTCTTCTCTAACCTCGACTTGAACTATAATAAACCCACTCCGGCGTAATCGTGTATCATCTCTTCTTCATATATTGACTTCTTCCCCACGATGAGAAAGAAGACGAAGGGACGAGAACGACTGTCTTGTCCAGAAGTCGGGAATCCCGCCCTTTACGAAGGGGTGGTACGCATGTTCTTTGGTTGGAAGGCCGTAGGCGGCAATGCTGAGTGTACCAGATGCCGGAGAAGTGAGTCACCGAGATTTTCCTGATATAGAATGCCCTCGCAAAGATGGGTTCATGACAGGACATGTGCGCACCCTGCGTCCCCTTCGGACGGAACCAGTGCATGTCAGAGAAACCCGCAATGGGGCCCACAATAACAGCACCGTGCGTCCGGTTTAGCGTCGACAAGATCGAGCGAGGGATGATACAGATGGATGCCAGCCCAACCGCTTGCACGCGACCGAGGCGATGATGAGCTAAGGACTATGAGCATCGTATGAGATGATGTACTGGCATCGGTCAACGCAATTCTATGGTGCAGAGTTCACGCGCCGCACGAAAGTCCCCCAAAGGGGGCGACGGTGAGCGCGCGACGTATCTATTCTGGGAACACAGACGCTGAATCAACAAGGCGCATCAAAACTAAGACGTGCTTACCAGAAGCCTTGAGCTTGAGCGGATTGAACATCTTCACGACGGCTGGAGAGGAAAAGAGTGTGCTTCCAGCACCCCGAAGATTTATAGGTTCGACAACACGCGGCCTCAGAAAGGCCTCGTCTTGCCCATTATTCCCCATTGATCTACGAGGAGGTGGTCGACTTTGCGCCTCATCCTGAGGGATTTTGTTGGTAAAAGCGATGACTGGAGATGAGTCGTCCACTGTTCGGCTTTCTTGGGCAATCATAACGCAGGGGCCCTTTAGGTATGCAATAGCATGAAGAAATCAGAGGAGTTGGGTAGGTTTATCGTCGAATCGCCCGTCGTGAGGCCTTGGGGAATGTTAGGTTGAAATGGTAAGGAGGAGAAATGGAGAATAATAGGCGCTAATTTCTTAACCGATGGCACCCACTGCGCCGTTTCTGTCGATCAGTGACCTTCTTTCTTGGAACTTGGCCGTATCCGCGATATGCGATTCAAATATTCTCCAATGAATCGAAAAAACTGTACCGCCTGCTCTAGTGACTCTATCCTAATTTATGGCGTTCATGCCAGCTTCCAGTCGACTCCGAGGCCCACTTCGGGGAAACTCTTGGGAATGACCTGGGCCACTGGACTTAGCGGTTGACTTCGTGGAGTTGCAAGACACGTAAGTCACTAAGTGATATGTTTATACTTTCTCTTCGGAAGAGCTTACTCTCTTGTCATGTCCACAGATCAACGGTCATGCCAAACTTGCAATTCATACTTTCTGGGATTGAACTCGCGTAATCGACAAGTCAAGAGTCTCAGTAAATGTAATCACTCCCGGTTTGCGACGTTACAACTCAGTCACTCCCGGGTATCGTCCTGGAGACCTGATCTCCGACTGAGAGGTGTTGAACATGATCGTGAAGAAACATGACAAGTGGGCCTGCACACTCGTCTGAACTTGAACGAACGTCTATCACACATGTGAGGACAGACCTACGAATCCTATCTACAAACATGCTTGTCTTCGGTAAAGCTGCCTCCATTCAGCAAGCCAATCTCTCATCATGCGTGTTATCTTCTTCGAATCCGCAACCATTTACTTTCGAGTACTCCTTCCGACAAGCACGGCATCTGTTCAATACCATTAATGTACGAGTTTATTCTTTCACGTTTGCTAGGTAGCTCACAACGCCTTCGAACGCAGTCGGTGCTTGGTCGTGTCAAGGCCGTCCGTCCGTTCGAACCGTCGTTCTACACAAATCAGGTATACAGCAATCTCATACCAAGACAGCTCGACCACGCGACACTCGTAACAGGCCCCCAGAATGTCTTCGCGGCACGAGCCATGACCTTCTGTATCTCGAAATCTTTTCCCGATACCTCCAAGGCGTCCCTCGCGTGCGTCCAAACAGATCCAGATTTTCAACTATTTGCACGGTTCACGAAGGGCCTCAGCTGACAGTAAAAAGAACACGGTCTGAATGTTGAAAGGGAAGCCCACATGTTCATAAAGCTGGAATTCAAACTTGTAACCCACTCACTGATGATTTGCTCCAGTACAATTAATCGGCCCCATACACCAAACGCCTGGTTGTATGAATGAACCTCGGAAAGCGTTCATGAATCATGTATCATCCTGCCCGATGATTCCAGGCTGTCTCCAGAGCCGTCTAGCTCCTCCAATGATAACGCTGAGTTCGCCACGTTCCACAAAAAGGTTCTCTCGTTTTCCTCATCCGTTTCTGAACAGCACAATAGTTCCAGACCCGCATCGAGGCTCGTTGGAAGATTGTCTCTGCACTGCAAAAATCTCTACTGAGCCTCGCCGTGGTATGTCTACGCGCGGAAACCTCTTCTCCCGTGTATATTCGTCTAGAAGTTAGCCATCCAGGTGCCGACCATCCATGAGAACCAGAGTTTGTACTCTACGATAGAGTCCTCAAATTCGACATGTACATTCGAACACTATCATGAACGACGAAGTTGTGTCGCTCGCTCCCCCTTCATGCCATGTTGAACCCGTTGTCTCCCTCCAAACTGCAATTTTTGCGTGAATGTCACCTGATAACGATAACTATACAACTCAAAGCGAACTTGGACGTAATTACTATGCTAGCACGGAGTCTGAATTGTTTTTCTGTCTGGTCGCATAGTGGGTTATCTCGAATGACACAGTCAGCGGTGTCATGTGCATACTCAAGTAACTACTTTAGGACTCTGATCAGTCGCATCAGCATTACTCATCGCATCGACCAACACAATGCCGACACTCAGTTTAGTCACCAACGTCAAGGTTCGTACGGCATATCAAACCTTGAAGGCGTCTCAGCAGGTTGATCCTTGATCTACGCAGCTCGATGACCCCAAGGCTTTTGTTATCAAGTTCTCCAAGGTGAGTACTACATTTCGCACCGAAGAACCGTAGACTACCGTCACTGTCTGCTGATGATCGTCCCATGGTACTACATAGTTCGGTGCGGAAACATTAGGCAAACCCGAAGTCTACATCTCCGTCAACTATACGTACAATGAAACCCTCACTTTCGCCGGTTCCCTCGATCCTGCATTCAATCTTTCCATCGTGAGTATCCCCTTGATCATCTAGATGTTCAAGACCTATCGGTCTTCAAGAGGAGTATTCACCTGCATTTATTATAGAAATCTTTGGACAACTTGAGTCCGGAACAGAATGAGGAGTATAGCAAGAAGATCTTCCCATTCTTCGAGAAGGAATTAGGTGTACCAGGGAATAGAGGCTACATGTGAGTTGTCCTCTATGTTCATTCATCTCGTTGATCACCCTGCTCATTTTGCTCATGCTGCGTCCTATTATCACCGCGCGTAACTGCTCGCCGTCGGACTTAACGAATCCATCGTGCCAGTGACTTCATCGACCCGGGACGTACGCATATGGGCTTCAAGGGGACGACCTTTGGAACTATCTTCGGAAAGTAATCGACTGGGCTGAAACAAAGAGGGCGGTTCGGACTTCAGAGAGTTTCATGGAAGTCAAGTAATAAGTAGCGTTGAAACCAATAACAATAAGAAAGACGCAAGGCGTTAAGCCCGCAAACGAAGTGATTTTAATTTTGGACCGTAAAACCCGCACATTGAGCCTCAAGTACCAGGCCTGAGAGGCATAGGGTAAGGTGCTATAATACCCCCACAATCATGAAGGGCGACCAGTCTCTGTTGAAATCTGGATGGTTGGGCCGTGAAGGAGCTGAACATACGGAAAGACGGGACGATCAAAGACCTTGTGAATCGGATATGAATCAACGACATAGCCAGCTTTTCCAAATGTACTCGACAGTTTCCAAACGCAGTGTTTCACATTGCGAATGAAAGGTCAAGAGGCTTATACACCTTTGAAAGGAAAAAACAAAGCTGATAACATATCGGATAAGAGCCGGGTATGAAAGGAAGAAGAAAGACTTACCATGCCTATAGGTTTGTCCGCAGGCGTCGTTGATGCGCACCGCCCATTTCCGAGTCGTTGGTACGACAGAAGGAAGTAGAAATTTTTAGCCGTAATCCGTTGTCGTAACTTGTAAGGAGCGACACTCGCCAAGACGACCCCACATTCCCACAAATTCAAGGTGGGGTAGGCTATGTCATGACGTTGGCTTATCGCTAGCTATCGAGCCACACTCTCCGTACGAGAATCTCGTTGGATACGCATTGAGTTTGGCGATGTCGTTATAATTGGAATGTTACGAGAGCGAACAAGGATGCGCTGGAAAGAGACTTTTGCTATTCGTTGAAAGAACGCCTTTCAGGGCAAAGCTGTATCGCTTGGCAAGTTGACCACCTCTTTTAGAAGTATACAAAGGCATCGCGTGACGGGAGATCAAAGGCGAGGAAGGACCTGGGTCACCGTTTAATCAGAAAAGATGCTTTTCCAAGGATGAAAGCTTAGATCTGGGAGTTGTCAGAGGAATGTTGATCTTAAGCGATAGACAGGTCAGCGGAGACATGTGCTAGCCATGTTGGAGATTGAACAGGATCGATCGAACGGTGCGAATATTCGTTTTCCCCTCTGGCGGTGTGAGTGATCTCGAAAGGTACCCAGGTAACGCGAGGACAGGTCATATGCCCATTGCAAGTAGGGTCACGGCTAGACCGCTGAATTATCGTCGGTTGTAGGTGTCTGAGAAGCGGGGGACACACAACGTGTGAATATGCCTTTGTGGGGAGTCCAGAGCGCCGGTAAACCTGCGCAGCTATCATTCTTTAGCCTTCGCAAACAGGCTTGTCCCTAAGGGAAGATTCGTTGGGGAATTCAAAGCTATATCAGCTTCCGAAGATAGAAGACCAACGAACGTTCAAGAGGCCCAGCTACGTCGTGTCGAACATGTGAGTCCTATAGAACGATAGTAGCAGTACAAGCTGTGACACATGACGGGTACATCGAGGCACGTGTTGGTCATTTCCCAGTTATCGGCGCGCAGCCTGCTGGTAGCCTTGTGTTGTATTGAATGATATCGATAGCAGGAGAAGAAACGATGCTTGATGCTGATTAAGCTGTCGCCCAGAAGCCATAGAGTCCTCATGCATCTAGACACGAGACCAAGTACCAAGCAGGAGGACTCTGGCCTGAGTAAGTACATTGAGATACTCTGTATGGAGACAGAGGACCCGGCGTAAAAACTTGATGGACGTCGGCAGAACCAAAGGACCAGAGGCCCAATGTCTCGAGTGGAGTGGAGTAGACCAGCCTTAATTTCAAGGAGTCTATAAAGAATTGGAAGATAGAAAATGAAGCGATGCGAGAAGGAGCTTGAGTCACTCCGACTCACTGAGTGCAGCGAGGTGATCACCCCTGGGTGAGATCAGGTGATCGTAGACGTGTGATCTGTGACACAAGCTTGGTCACACCAAACACCTGTTCTTCGCCATGTCCACGTCGTAGCTGCGACATCCTCCAGCCCGTGGAAGGCTCCCCAATCATTAATCGTCGCTCAATCAGAGTGTGAACGACAAACTGCGTCTGGACGGACCCAAATCTTTGCCTTGCACCGTTTCTTCTTCGTCCTCGACGCGCCTAGAAGCGCCTGAGGTGACGCACTGTCTCCGGACATTCACTACCGTATGCTCTTCATATCGTGCGCGAGCCTACTATTCAACCTTCTGAGACCCCGAGACACCCCAGTGCCCATCATTTTCGTCATGGGCGAGCCTGCATCGAAGACCGGATGTCCTACCCGAACTCGAAGGCTCGATGAAGTTTCTTACCTGTCGGCGGGGTAATTCGTTCCAATCTCGTCGACGAGGCTGGTTACTTGATCCCCCAACCCTTGAAGACACACCTGTGCCGCCGGTCCTTCTATCAAACATGCCTGAGCAACCCTTCGCTCACCGCTGTCAGAGTGCGGTTCGTACCGTAGGGATGATCCGACCTCACGTTGGCCTGGGTAAAAACCTATGGTCGGTAGGCTATCGGCTTCCCAGTGCTCGTAATTGCTTCCACGCTCCTTTGGTCGTTGCGGTTGTCGGTGCCGGCCTGCCTGCGTCAGCTTCCGATACATGCGCGAAGTGGTTAATACCCACCCTTCCATTTCTTTCTTGCCCAGGAATTGCCGTTTCCAGCGCCGGCACGCGCTTCTTCACTCGGGTTGTACAACGGCCGGGTGCATGTGTGAGCACTGTTTGAGAGTGCCATGAGACACGGCTTACGACTTAGGCGGCCAAATGCAAGAACCTCACGCAGTACATCTCAAAGTCTGATATTTCCGTTATGTAACTGATCAACCCCACCTAGGCTTGTCAATGTTAACTCCTTCAGATTTCTGGATGTTCTTTGGCGCGGTCCCGTGAAATCWTGTAGCCGACCATGTACCTGTACCCCACTTCCCACTCGCAAGGACTATTCACGGTTAAATCCTACGCGTACAGGCAGTTTCACCTTGTATTCGACAACGGATGCGTCCGCAGATATACACMYTTTCTGCCTTTTGGAGCAAAACAATACGCACGTCTATAGATCTTCTCCGTCGCGATGCATAGTAGGCCCATGTAGATAATGTCACCGCGAACGTGCGTTTCTCCTTCTCTCCTTCGTTCACTTCGTTTATTCCGAGATTTAGGTGCTTGAAACCGCCCTTTCCCATGTTCATATATCAATCGTATATTTGGATTGTGATCGTTCAAGAAGTTGACAATAAGCGATGGTAACATTGTCGTTGCCAGCTTTTGCTTTTGGAGGTTCGTTCACAGCGTGTTCTCCTCCCCGACTGGGAATTCATTGTGATGGCGCTTACTACTTTCCGCCATATAGGCTTACCCACCTCGTGCTATCTACAAACCGTTACGTTCACCTGACCCATGTGCGTGCCACCACAAGCGATGTTCAACATTAGCTCGAGAATCGTCGGCATTTCCCTTGCAACTGATATCGCCAGCAGGTTGAATGTACGTTGTTCCTGCTTATACTCGTTGGCAAAGTGTCTAAACCGACGTCTTGCCTTGGCAGGTTCAGTCCTTTCTGAGCATCTCAACATCGTCATGCAGCCCCCGTGTTTTATTCGTATCCAGGTTTCAACATGGTCTGTCTCACCGTTCGTGTGTCCTCGAATTCAGACTTTTAACTTTTTTTCCACATCAATCAACGTCCAGGCGTGTTTCAGGCCAACAGACTTATGGCTTCATAAGGAGAAAGCCGAAGAAAATAGTTCCGTCCCTTCCGTCCATGGTGTCATCAAGCATCAAAAAAAATTTCGCGTATACGTTATACACACGAAAATTTTGCGTATCGAGGAACGGTCTAGAGTAAACATTGTCGCTTTCGCTCTTCGGGGTCCTTCAACTTCAGCTTCCGGATACCTCCGTAATGGGCGACGCGACGCGACCCAACGCCGAGCTCATACGGCAACTTGGCTTTCTCGGAGGCAAAATCTAGGTCGACGTCATTCCCCGGTTATCTATTATTATCTATCATCATCTATGGCCTCAAGGCCTCATCAGCGAACGGTCATCATGATCACCATCGCTATACTCCCTTGTACTCGTAATAAGCCGGCAGTGGGCGCATACAAGCTCGACTCGCATTGGCCATCGCTCGGCGCCGTTATGACCATTGCCAAGACTCCGAACGCACTCGTTGGCCGAAACCCCGAACGCACTTCCGTTCTGGAACTCTGGAATTCGTGGATCGTGGAACCTGTTGCCCGACTGTAGCTGGCACTCGGTGATAGGTGTTCGTCCAGGCCATCTCTGTGAACGAAACCCCAGTTCTGGAACAACCTTGTTGAATGGTATGTCGCTGGCAAGAGAAATTTTCCTATATTCCCTTGCTCATATATCCCTTGGTAGCTTTCCGAGGTTCCCCCACCCACAAGCTTTCGAGTTTCGCTCTAATGGCGCTGGAACGGCCCATGTTTTCGCCAATCTGACATATCCTCGTTGCATTGTTGCATGCCCAACCGATAAGACTGATTATCTCGTTTTCATCATCCCGTTTATGTCAGCGCATCCCATAATGACAATGCAATCTCGGGAGTTCTTCCTCCGTTTACGGGTTGGGCCCCCCACGTTGCTTTACTTCCGCAGTCGCGAACCCTGTACATCTATCGGGGCTACCAAGTCCAAATCGAAAATGGGTTTGCTTGTCATCACCAATCTATTATCTTATGCCCAAGACATTCGGCCCTATATGCGGCTTTGGACCCCTTCAGGACCGTTTTCGGCATCTTGCCAGCCCTCGAGGACACGCGTCTTGCATAGTGTTTTACTTGGGTGCATCTTGCATGTAGGTTGTGAAAGCTTATCGTTGGTTGATAGGGCCTCTACCTCTCCGCCAATGAGAGGCGATCTTATCGAGGAGATAAAGGAGTTTGGAATCAGTACGTCGTCGTCTTTATGGATCGTGGCGTTTTCCGTGCTGTCATTGATAGGTTGATTAGATTGGCTGTGGGCTCTAAGCTCATTCGAATGAATGCAAGTTCAAGCTTCCGTTCAGACGTCGTCGTGCCCACGCCGATCGTGGGGAGAAGGTGGGAGAGTTAAACGTTGTTCGAACGAAGCTACGTCCTAAGCTTTAGATTATTGTTTGATGAAGGCACGATTGATACCTGGGACCTAATGAGTGGATCCTTTTGTCGCTCCACATGTTGAGAAGGTGCNTTTTTTATCTGTTTGTCGGATATAAGTCCAAAAACCTTGATCTAATGCACCCGCTATGTGGGAAAAAACAGTGATCAACACCCTTCCTTACCACCCTTCCCTCGAATCCCCATTCCCCCATTATTCCCATCCCATTCCCATTCCCACTCTTTCCTACTTTTCCCACTCCCAGCTCGCACGTAGTATGGAAGGGTAGGGTAGGGCAAGGTAAGGTAAGGTAGGGTAACCCCACTTGAAGACTTCGAGGACCGAGACCACTGGTAGATCATCTTGACGTTATATCGTCCGAAAATGGGGGTGTACGTACGAAGACGACGTACGTGGGTGGCGACGGTGGGGGTTAGGCGGATGTGGTCGTTTGGGGGTTGGGTGGCGGATGATGGGTGTTTGGATGCGTGATGGGTGGCGGGGGACTGGGGTGGTGGTGAGTAAGATGCAGGGAGGGGAGGAGATGTGGAGCGCGAGTTTTATCAGATTTCAGGAGGCGGAGTGGAAACGTCCGAAGCGGACGAGTCCTATTCCACAATTTCCAGTTGAGTCTTTGGTTCCTCTGACTGAAGTAATACTGATCTCTGACATTCAGACATCCAGGTTGGGTTCATTCGCCTCCTTCAATTGCTTTCTCTAATCCAAGAAGTCACATTCACATATGTGCTCATGGGGATTCGAATTCTGTGAAATTCCAGATCTAAGTAAGTGAAAGCAGCGAACGAGCCTTAAACATGGATAGCGTAAAGTCGAGATCGCGTGGTGGTGGATGCAGTAAGTACGCCGACTCAACTCCCGCTGAACTCCCATTGGCACTGAGCTTCCCATGTTTAGCCTCACAGCACATAGTACGGTATATCCACGGAAACACCCCTTCTCAAAGAAGTGAATTCCGAGATCTCAATTCCTACATAACACATTCAATTTCCCATACATCCAAAACAATCATTGTCCCTTCCATATCCAGTAAGATCGCATCACCCCATCAATGCATCAACGTTCGACGTTGGACACACGTCCACGCCTAGGCCTCTTTCTTCTCCTTCTCCTTCTCCTTTTCCTTTCTTCCCATCCAATGCCGATATAAGTACCCATTGCCATCAATCAGAAAAGTCGTAAGAAGACGCGGAGGCGCAGGCGGAGTGCTAAACGCAAACACAACCAGCTATAATCTACCTTCTTCCGGTCGGACCCTTTCGCACATCAAAGAATTCGAAGTCGTACTTACTATGGTAGTACTACTCTGAGTATGGAAAGCTGAGACTGAGAATCTCAGTCTACGTTGCGGCAGCGCCGGAGTTGCCCTTCGTGGGACTGGACGTTTGGGGCGTTGAACGTTGAACGTGGAACGTGGAACTTTGCTCGAATGTTTGAATTTGAACGTTGACGCCGTGTTGCTCAAGTATAACTATTTATCCTCGGGGTACATATGCATTGGGGGCTCGCACATTGGGTGCACATACCCCGGTAGGTCTTCCTCTCTTCCACCCGCACAGCTACATGCAATTGTAATTGTCAATTACGACAATTACGACAATTCGAGGGGTTTGTGACGCCCCCATCTGCCGCTTTGTCTAAGCAATGAAACCCATAGCATGTGCCGGGGTTCATCGTGCATCCTTCAAGTGCATACTCTACGCTGTATGGGGAATATGGGGATGGGGATGGGGTAATGGTCAGTGGCCTGTGGTAAACTCACAAGGATGAACAAGATGGGATGGGATGGGATGGGAAGAATAAACGTGGAATGATGATGATAATAACAATAATAATAGGTCGATAATAAAGAAGAGGGTGAGGATGAGGATGAGGCTGAGGCAGAGGATGGGGGTGAGAAATGGAAATGGAGGGTGCCCATGAGTGAACAATAGAGTAAGTACCAATTTACTCAAAACGCCTCGAAGTGTACACTCAGGCTTGGTGGGTACCCTTGACGGGCGGGTTGTGGCGGGGAAATATTCTAGACGGAGATCATGGAGTACTCTATGGAAGGTAGAAGGTCTCGAGGGGGTGGACTTTATAGGGATTCGCTTTTGCTTTTGAGTAACTTGACGATCATGCATCAAGCATCATGCATCATCCCGCGTTTTGGATGATCAGGGGGAAGATGGGGAGTAAACTATGTACTACTTAGTAGTCGAGAAGAAGGCCGGAAGCAGATCGCAGTGAGAAGGTCAGAACTTCGAGCTTCGAACGAGCGCCCCTTGACGCTTGCGATGACCACAACTCGATCGACTTGTTATTCAGTAATGTAATGACTTACGCTTTGCGCTCCAATGTTGAGTACCCTTGGTCTCCGCGCGGGGTGAGCGGGTGGGCGGGGTGGATGGTACAAAAAAGGAGGAGAAAGGAGAAAGGAGAAAGGAGAAAGGAGGAGAGTAAAGGAGAAAGGGAAGGGGATGTTAGGAGCTGAGGGGGCTCCGTTGTACTCTAGAGTCAAGTATGGGTGCTCGAAAGCACACAGAGGACGATTACCTCCTCTACTCTAGTGTCGTCCAGGCTCCGAGATTTGACAGTGTGTAGAGGAGAATACTCTATAGTAAACTCAGACGCTTGGTGTCTTGACTCGCTTTGTGCTTGCGTGCGTGCGCGGTGTATGGTGAAGAGTATACCGTGACGGTATGTATTGTCCGGTGTATCATCTTTATCATCCTTATCAACTTGAAGACGCGCAAGAGTCATGTACATGCACATGGGACAAAACGCGAAGCACTTAGTCCCAGGGGATTATATTAGTATCGTACACGTATAGTCTAGTCAGTTTTGTGGGTAATGGGTAATGGGTAACCGGTAATGGGTAGTCATCGTATGCATGATGATAATTTCCGAGCTGATTCTGAGTCATGCTGCTGCTGCTTTCTGGTGACTGGTCTTGTATACTCTGATGCCCATGATGGCCGGTATTCTACATGCACGTACGAGTACTTACGATATAATTATAATGATGGGTATTATCAAGATATTATGGAAGATATGAGAGTTAGTATTATGGCATCCGCACAGCGTTGAGCGTTGAGCTCGAAACGTTGGGCGTTGGCAGAATCAACCCGTTCCCGTTCCTTCGGGCGAAAAATCGTGACTTTTACGTTCTGTTTGGGATGTTGGATTCGGCGGGGTCGTATAGCGTACAATACTCACCGCGCTTGAAGCTTTGAAGCCTTAAGCGTGACGGTACAGTCTCGGAGTTTATGCATTACTTATGTTGTATTGGCTTGGGACTCTGGGACAGCAGAGTAATCTAAGAGACGACTCAAGTCTATGGCGCGTGAGTGCGTAATAATCAACCTTGAACTTGGAAGTAATAATTCCGATTCCGAAGTTACGACGCGTAACCCGAGCCCGAAACCCTTGGAAGGTTGCAAGCTGAAAACAGTAAACGCACCGAACCCTCTAACTTCATACAGCTCACGCCCGACTCATCGTGTACATTGGAGAAGGACTCGGGAGGGAAGGGATATTTGTGGGGGAATATTCTGGAACATACCCGGGTGCGGACGTTCTACGTTCTACGTGGCTTGCGGTTAGTGTAGTGTATGTGTTATTTAATTTTAATTTTACATACGCGTAGTCACTAAGGGAAAGGGCAGGGGAAAGGGGAAAGGGAAAGGTACCGATGGTGTGTGGAGGTTACGCGTCGGGTGGAACTTCAAGACTGTGCTCAAAGTCTGCGTCAACGTTCGGCCGCACGCTTGGACGTTGTGGTTATGGGTATGGGTGCTGCGGTAGATATAGACTTGAAGGTGCATGAATGTGTATTATTGCCCGAGGTCGAAAGATGCCAATGAACATCAATCGAACGAAGATACACATCAACATCGGTGCGCTGGCACTGTCAGCAACGACAACCGGCGAGTAAATTTAAAAAGCACGTACGTGACTACGTCGGTGATATTCAGGCACGCCCCACGGAGACTAAGTCACCCAAACCCACTGATGCTTACTATACTACACCTGTACTACACCAGACTACGCCTCGGTGTTCTTGGAAGTAATCTTGGTTCTTGGTATGCTGGTAAGGACTTGGTCTCGGGGTACGTAAGCAGTGTTGCGTGCTACATCGACGGACGTGAGCAAGGGAAGGAAGGTGGGATGGGTTTGTCGGGGTACGTTAGTTCTTAGAGGTGCTGGTCAAGGTAAGGGAATGCGGGGGAATAGGCGTCGAACGTTGAGGTAGGGAGCGGCGAGTGTGGGTGGTGTGGCTGATATCGATGACGAGGAGGCCGTAAGCAGTGAAGATGAAATGACTTTAGCGAGGGAAGGGTGTACGACTCCGAAGATGAAGGAGACTCGACCTGGATGTTACGGATTAGGGGTGTGTGTATGATTGAATCTTGAAGGGGAGACAGAGCTTCGATCGAGGGCGGTGTAGACTGCGGGATCAAGATCCGTGTGAAGAAGGGAGGGGGACCCCGGGGACGCTGTGGATATGTATGATGCCAAGAATCGCCGCCAAGAATATCAAAAAAGAGGAAAAAGAAATAATAAACGGGGGATGGGAGTAATAACTAGAGAGAGGCTTGTCCCCTTTGCCTTGTCANTTTTTCCCNTTTCCAACGAGACGCAGCCATGGCCACGACTGCCTCGAACAACGGCATCCTGCTCTACTCGTCGTCCATGTATCCCTTCCCCACTGCCACAGACAACAGCGCACAGTATTCGTCGTCGTCATCGTCGTCCGCGTCCTCGCCACCCACTCCCCAGCGCAAGATTCGCTTTGCGCCGCTGCCTGATCCTCGCCGGAGCGTCCTCGTCGCTGATGACGGCAGCGAGCTCCCCATCAACTACTTCCACGACGGCCCGTGCCCTCCTCTGCTCGCCGACATCGCCGTCGACGCCACTTCTTCTCCCCTCGCCATCACCCCCGACGTCGACAGCGACTCCCAACACTCGTCCTCGTCGTACGCCCGTGGAGCTGATTCCTCTGCTACGACACCCACTGCATCAGCCTCAGACTCGG
>JAPEVF010000923.1:0-17793 GCA_029747585.1 Pleurotus djamor | reverse complement strand
AGAGCCCCAATGTCCCATACCCATACCTGGGTTCATATTGATTCCTCCCATGTTGACAGAACCGCCTACACCGTTTCCGGAATTCATCATGTCTCCTCCACCCATCATCCCCTCGTTCCTGTCCCAACCGGCTTCAAGTCCATACTGACCCTGATCGTTCCAGTTACCCATGTTCTGCATCTGCGATCCAAACATCCCTGCTGCGCCAGGTCGACCCATACCTGTCACGTTCATGTTGTTAAATCCGCCATTTTGACCGGCAAAGCCAGCCCCCTGAAATCCAGCATTAACAGTCCCCATAGCCACTCCTCCCATTGGCCCGATGCCACCTAGACCGTTCATCATCGTGGGGATACCCATGCCACCCATTGTTGAGCAGCAGGATAGAAGGCGAGCACTGCGCTAGGCGAGAGACCAAGCTATTCACCTGAGGTTGTATAGCACACGAGTAGTAGGTAGAACGAGTGTTAGATATTCCCTAGATACATACAGGCTTTATATACTACGAGTGACTACTAAATATGGACTAAGGAATGTGTGAGGTGTCGAACTAGACACCATGTGAAGTGTCGCACTAAGCGACATGAAACCATGCGTGACGTCGACCTAGAACTTAGTGTGTCGACGTGGCGATTGAGAGGTGCATGCGCAACACTCCCCCTCGCTAAGAAATCCCTTTGAATTTCGAAGCGGATGCTGCAGAATCGAAGAATCGAATTCCAAGCATGGACCGGAACAGGGTGAATTTAACCCATCCCAGATTTTTGGTGAACATATCAGCGGGGTTTTCAGCACCACTGATGAAGAAGCATTCAACATCTCCAGATTCAATGTGGTCACGAATGTAATGATATCGGAGATCGATGTGTTTCGTTCTTCTTTCAGAAACAGGGTTAGATGCAATGAAGATTGACCCTTGGTTGTCACCACAAATCGGTACAGGACCAAGATCCATTCCGATCTCAGAGAGTAGGTTCTTTGTCCACATAATCTGACGACAAGTGTCAGCGAGTGCCATATATTCGGCTTCGGTTGAGGACAGAGCAGGTGTTCTCTGAGCGTGAGATTGCCAGGATATAATACCACCGGCGAGTTTTACAAGGTACCCAGTTGTAGATCTCGGACTTGTCCAGTCTGAATCGGTGAAAGCGATTAAGCCTCCTTCCTGATTTGATCCGTCATAGCAGACAGAGTAGTGCTGTGTTCCTGCTAGATATCGCACCACATATAGTGCTTTATCCAAATGTTCTTTGGACGGATTGGCAGAGTGCTGGGACAGTTTGACAACAGCGTAGGCAATATCTGGACGTGTGCCAAGCATGATGTACAAAAGAGATCCAATAACTTGTTGGAACCTTGAACGAAGCGCTGGGTCGACTGAGCCTTTGTGAGGCTCTGGTCGGTATCCAGTGGGTAGCGGAGTACGGGCGGTATTGCAGTTCTCAAGGTTAAAACGCCTGATAACTTTTTGCAAATAAGTCTCTTGATCAAGATAGATCTTGGGACCTTTCCTCAGAATTCGCATACGAAGGAACTCTTTGGCTTCACCCAAGTCACGACATTCCCATCGCTTCATGAACGCGGCTTTTAGTTTAAGAACAAGCTGCCGGTCAGAGCCACAGAACAATGCATCGTCAACGTAGATGATTGCGATCACCACAGATCCGTTAGGATGTGTGTAGATAAATAGACCGCTATCAGACTTTGCACGTTTGAATCCAAGTTGTTCCATTGACTTGGAGAGCTCTTTCCACCAGGAAAGCGCTGCTTGTTTGAGTCCATATAGGGCTCGCCATAGACGGAAAACAAAGTCTTTCTTGTCTTGGGCATGAAAGCCTTCAGGTTGCTCCATGTAGATCTCCTCATCGAGTTTACCGTAAAGGAAGGCGGTTTTTACGTCCAAACCTTCCAAGTGCCATCCCTCTACTGCGGCTAGCGCAAGTATCATACGGAACGTTTCATATCGCACTACGGGGGAAAAGATCTCATTGAAATCAATTCCTTCTCTTTGAGAGAAACCTTTCGCAACTAGTCGTGCCTTCTTACGGCCATCTGACTTGATGTCAAAGACCCAACGGCATTTTATTGCCTTGCGACCTTTCGGAAGCTTAACCAGACTGTAAACATTGCGGGCGCGCAACGACTTCAGCTCTTCCTTACAAGCTTCAATCCAAGGTTTACGTTGATCAGGCGGTAGACGCATGATATCACGATAGGTCCATTCCCGAATATTATCGGGGTTGAGCTCTGCATTGGCATTTGGAACCGTTACAGGCTCAGTCTCTGGTTCAGAAACTGCAACCGCTTTGGAAAGCAGGAATTTCATGAACTCTACTCCCCCTTCCTGAGACATGCGAGTTAAATCGTCAATCTCTTTGTCCAAGATTTGAGTCGACGGACCAGGATCGTCCGGTGCGGGTTGGTTGGCTTGTGGTTGAGTTTTACCACGACGCCTGGAAGTAGTGGGCAAACGGGAGCTACCCGGTTCGTTATCCCCAACTAACTTCCGCCATTTAGCACTGTCCTCAATATCTCGTTGAATCTCATGAGGGAGGCGTTGTTCGCCATCTTCCTCATATATCGATCCAGGTGGGCCTTTGGCTACTTTTCTCTGTCTGCCAGACCGTCTAGGTCTATTCACCCAATCCTCAGGCTCTGGCTCTGGTTCGTTAACCGGATCAGGAGGTGGAGGTGGGTGTAACTCAGGCGACGGAGAGCGCTCCGGGAGTTGATCATTCTCAACCGGATCGTCTTCAGCACTACCCTGTGGGGAAGGAGATCGGGGAGGTAAATCTAGATCATTTTCAGATCCGGATCCCTCACTATTGCTAGGTGATGGAGGACGAGGGCCTCCACCAGCACCCGATGGACCAGAATTGTTGTCTGGGTTATCGTTACTTGGTGGTTTACCACCATTTGATCGTCTGTCAGGACAATCAGACTTCGGACACTTTGGTAACAAAGTCTCATCAAAGAGAGCTTTCGTCTCATGAAAGACAGTGTTATTATGCAGACGCATGAACTTATACCCTTTGATACCTTCAGTCAAACCAATGAAGCACATAAGTTCGGCTTTGGGACTGAGCTTATTAGGGCGTACGGCATCGGGCAAGTATACGTAAGCACCACAACCAAATACTCGGAGGTGAGTGATGTCAGGAAGCTTGCCTTTCAGCATCTCGAACGGAGTTTTCCATTTAAGACGCCTTATGGGTGTGCGATTATAAAGATGAATCGCATATTCAACCGAAAACTCCCACCAAGACGGAGGAATGCATGCGTGGAAACGCATAGCTTGTGCTTTATCCATTATCGTCCGGTTAAACCTTTCAGCGCGACCATTTTGTTGTGGTTGATGCGCAACTGACTGATCTATTTTGATTCCGTTTGAATTGAGCATCTCTTTGAATTCTAAGGATTTGAATTCTCCCCCTCCATCGGACATCCAGGTCTTAATCATGGTATTGTATTGAGTTTTAACCATGGCTATAAAATCACGAGTCGCAGTAAGCGCCTCAGATTTACGCTTTAACAAGCGGACCCATCCGTACGAGGTATAGTCATCAAAGAACGAGATGTAATAGTGATATCCATGATAGGACTTCACCGGAAACTCTTTCAAGTCAGAATGAACTTTCTCAAAAGGTTTCAATGCTCGATTCAGGGATTGCGGAAACGAATCCTGTGGGGTTTTGCCTTCGGCGCAACCCTTGCAGGGCTTAGATCGATCAGCAGGGATCTTAAGATCTGGGAAGTTCTCAGTGTGCTTCTTAAACTGACGTAATACGTCTGGAGATGGATGTCCAAGACGTTGGTGCCAAGTGTCAAAGTCTACACTGTTTAAGAGGATCGCGTTGGTCTGGACAATAGATTCCTGACTCGCAGTTCCTCTGGTCCAATAGCACGTATCGTGCTGACCACGATGATATCCAGACATGATGACAGGATCTTTCAATCGACCATCAATAAACTCGAAGCAATCTCGTGTTGCCCTTAATTCTCGGTTACGATCCTGAAGGAAAGTTCCGGTAGAAATAAGACGGAGTTCACCCATCTCAGGCATGTAATACACTGGATACAGCTTCATCAGCTTGTTTTGGCGGACAACTTCACCGTTTCGCTCGACAAGTTGTTCATAGCGAAACAAGACGGTACCAACACCCTTAATGTACGAATGTGAATTAGCGGTTTTCACAAATATTTGATCTTTCCGCTTAAAGGGGTGATAATGGGCGAAGTCAGACATAACTCCGGTCGTATGCAAAGAGCAACCAGAGTCGTGCATCCACCAATCCATATCTGGATTTGCATCAATCTCAACACTCATGATATTGTACTTATTGTCGTTCGCAGCATTGTTAGAATGAAAACGATTTATTGCGCGGGACAATCCATGTACATCAACATTAGTAATTACATAGGCGCGGGACCCTCGGAGTAGAGAACGCTGCCAACCAATGTGATTAGAGTGTGAGGACGACTTAGGGTACGAATGAACATACCTCTCATTCTGGTAGCCAGTCTCAAGCTCATTGAAGAGCGAGTCAGAGTCGTCGTCAAGAGGCTCTGGGCTAGGAGATCGAAGACGATCCTCTAAAGAAGATGCGCGGAAGCGTAGGTCTTCAGGCGATTCAGACCTGAAGCGCTTGGAGGCGCGGTCATCTTCATCGTCATCGCTTTCATCATCAGAGACGTCAGCGGGCGGAGTCGAGGACGTGGACTGGCGTTGAAACACGCCATGGAGGCGGCGAAGAGTCTCGGTCGTAGCAGGTTGCTCACATCAGGAAAACATCATTTTTACCAGGAGCAGATGGAAGCTAGATAAGATCAAGAAGCTGTGGGAGAAAGGTATCTTGTATATCTAAAATAGAAAAAGCGCTTAAAGTTATGCTTTGTACAAGAGGTATGACAAAGCAAGAAAAAGACGCTGTAATACTTACATAGCGAGCGCCAATGCTTCAAAAGCACAAAAAGCTGGAAAAGCTAGGAAAGCTAGGAAAGCTCTGAAAGTGTTGATAAACAAAACNAAAAAAAATTGAGCAGTTATAATAAATGTGTATAAATCATACCACTTCATATTAACGCAAAAAGTATTTATTGCATAAAACTATATAGATGTTATACAGGAAGCGTAAAGAAGTTAAGAGCTAGCAGAAAAACAAAAGACACCAAACAAAAGAGAATACGGCTACTAGTTATTATAACAAGGCTACCCTGTTGGAAGAGTTGGTTAGTAAGAGTTAAAGAGTAAATAAGAATAAGAACTGACTGTGCTGGGAAACGTCTAGTAAGGTTAGAATGATCAACCAAAGATTAGTGAGTAGAAATGTTGGGAAAGGTTAGTCGTAGGAGAAAAGAAAAGGAGTAAGAAGGGAAATATCCTTACATCTAAAACACGGCACCAAGATTGGCCCTCTGTTAGGAGATGATAATGGGTAAACGAAAAGAGGAATGTCGGAACATAGGTGGTTTTCTCGTTTAAAACCGGATCAGTGTGGGAAAAGAAATTCAGACTCAGTTAAGGTGCAGGAAGCGCAAGGAATGTAGAACTGATTTTGACTAAGTCCAATTTAGGGTTAGGGTTGAATGAAAGGAATGGTATACCATTCGCCCGGGATGCCCAGCCCAGCTTCCCAGGCCCAATATCCCACAGAAGCAGTAACGATTCATTAGTTGCACATTTACATTTGCAATGCAGGATACATATTATACAATATATGAGGGCCTACACTTGGTTATGTGTGTTTAAACTGGGCATTTATTTTTCTCAATATTACACAAAGTAGAAAATCAGCAAAATCTATCAGAAGCTGTGAAATTGGTTGCCGATTTTGCGAAACCGTGTGAAAGTCACAAAAAGCTGTCACAGCAGTCAGCAATTTCCCACAGACCCTGCAAAAGCCATGAAAAGCTGTGGGAGCAGCTGCGACTTTTCACAGGATCTGAAAAAGCCACCAAAAGCTGTGAAAGCAAGAACACACCTGATCAAACTTTTGTGGAAGCTATAAAAGCATCATAAAGCTGGCTGTAAAATTAAAGTCATCTACAAAAGCATTGAAAGAACACTTTCCAACTTTCAGTACTTTGAATGACCAACACTTTTTACGTTGTAGATTTTTTATGCTCCTACTCAAAACAGGTTTTCCTGATGTTGGAGTGATGTTATCAGAAGTGAGTTTAAGGTTCGTATTTAGTTTTCTCATGAAGCTTATGAAAGGTTCTACAAAAGACGTAGTGAACGTGGGATTGTCGAAGTTGGGTGGGATGCTGGGCAATCGATCGTTGCGAAACATATCTTCAAAAGAGAGCGAATGACTCACATGAACCCAGGGAAGTAGTACCCAATGTCGTCACCATGCAGCGCAGGTGGGACAGCGAACTCGCCCTGTAGAGCGATTAGGGGATGAGAAGACAAACTTTCAGCCAGGACGACGACGACGAGAACTCACTTTGAAGGCACTCGGGAAAGATCCAAGGAGATAATACGCCGGACAGACAAAGATAGCTGGAAGTAGATATAGAAACCAGTGAATGAGATGGTAGGCACATTGAAGTACTTACACTCCCCCATGATAAGGTTTGCTTGCTCGATCGGCGTGCCCAGGTCTTCGTAAAGCTCAGCTACAGCGGCGGCCTCGGCGGGACCAAATCCAGGGAACAGCTCAGCTGCGTATCCAGTGGCTGTCACTGTATCGGCGGTACGTTGATCAACGAACATGGTGCCTTCATTGGCATTGGACGTTACGAGCAGCCCTTTCTGCGTGTGTTCGTGAGCATCAGTAATAAAGAAAGCGGAGGTGGTAGAGATGCTTACCCCGTTCACTCGTTTCTGACGTAGAGCCTCGATTGGACGTTGCGCGATGAAATCCCCGTCAATGACGGGAACCATAACAAATGTTCCAAAAAAGCCAGCCCCGTTGATATTGACGTTCGTTGATTGGAGGACACTGACATCGGCGGATCTCAGACATGCGAGGCGATTGTGAGCAGTGTCACAGCTACGAGTAGATGTCGTTGATTTTTTCGGATCCCGCCCCTGACACACAGGAGTGAGCAGGAGACCAAGCCGGGAAGAGATGAGAAAGCCTCACCGGCAGATTCGCCCCAAATCGTGACCTGGCTCGCGTCTCCACCGAACTTTCCAATCTGAGTGGGTGTATTAGGACCGCTCAAATGAGACTTTCGAGGGGTGCGCGTACGTTTTTCTGGACCCAACGAAGCGCGTATTCTTGATCGACTGGACAAAATTTAGTTGACACTTCCGCCACAGCTTGTACTCAGGAGAGGACTCACGAAGACCTGCATTCAAGGCACCGTCTGCCTTGACCTCACTGCTGGAGAGGAATCCTGAGTAGCATCAATAAGTTGATCTCAAAGAAGAACTTAAAAAGGAAGCGACGAACCGAAAACACCAAGCCTATATTGGATGACAACGGCGATCACACTTCCTTGTGACATTTGAACGATGCCAGTCGCGTTGTACTGAAGTGAGCTCCCAAGCGTGTATCCACCACCATGAATCCAGACTACGACTGGAAGTTTGCGCTTCGAGATGCGATCTCCGGGGATGTACACACTTTATGGGAGAAATTCAGAAGGTATGAATGAGGGACCTATACTTGGTGGTACTTACTTGAGAAAAAGACAGTCTTCATCGAAGTCTGACGCGTCTTGCCGGCGCTCGAGTGCTGGATGAGGGAGTGGATTGGTCGGGGAGGTGGCTAGTACAGCGTTGAAACACTGTGATCCAGGAACGGAAGCATCCTGCACTCCTGAGAGAGACGGGGGTGGGAGAGGAGCACGCCAGCGAAGGTTCCCAACGGGTGCAGCGGCGTATCTGATCCCGAGATAGCTGGACACGCCGGCCTCAACATTGGTAGAACCTCGATACTGAGCGTTTCCAACATTGATGATAGGAAGCTCGGCTGAAACGACTGTGATGAATATTGAGAGGAGGAGAAACGAAGGGTACTTCATTATGTTGAACTAAAAAGAAGAAGGAAACGAATGGCGAAGGGATGAAGCCACGGTCCCATGGATGCGAGAGTGCTATTATAAGTAGAGAAGCTTGTTAGTCCTTAGTCACCGACAGAGCTTGCGAAGCGTTTCGGCAGTCGTAAGCAGCTCGGCTTCGCCGGATGCAAGACATTCGGGTATGTTTGCAAGGGGTCCGAATCGGAGAGAAGTAGAAGTTGACGTGAGCCTGAGATTCCAAGGGTGTTCAGGTTCAGGGAAGAAGAATGTACAGATGTGTATTCCTCGACAAATGGGAAACCAAAGGGATGTTCACGGTAGGTGTGAGTACGTACGTACGGGGATGGGATACGGTGTCAGGCTATTTGGAGGGTATGCTTTCCCGCTTGAGGTTGAGGAGCATGCGAGAGCCCGCGACGGATATCATCGCGTAGCCATACCCAAACGTGGTAAACGATTCGACGCCCTGAAAACGTACCAATTAGTCTTACACCGTCAAAGGAATGCTTGGGAAAGGGACAACTCACCGGTAGCTTAACCCAAGAGATGGTCAGCACGGTGTAAATGAGCAAAATGCTGGTACCACACTGTTGAGCAAGCGACCAAGCTAGAAAGATACTTGCCATGACATACACCAAGAAATAGGACGCCGAGTCCCTTGTTAGGACATGTACAATGTTGGATCCCCTGGCACCAACCCCTCTCAGCCGCTGAATGTGCAGTAGCCCGCGAGCGAGTGCTAGCATGAGTGCAACCGTGTCAAACCCAAGGCCAGGTAGCCTAAAAGGCTCAACGTGATTAGTATTGGCCGAATCAAGACTTAACAGAAAAAACAAATGAGACCTACAGTGCGAGGTATAAGTGGTCCGTCGAAATCGGATTGCAGACCACGATGTTCTTTGAGAAAGGTAACGGCGTTAGGATGAAATCCGGAGAGAAAACCGCAACGATGTAGGCTTGTCCAGCTATAGTGCCCAAGAGCATTATTCCGAGAAGGGTGGCGACCCATCGTGCGCGATTGTATAGCCCATAGATTCTGAGAGAGATAATTAAGTCGACCAGCAGGACGACTGAAATGGCTGGAGGCAACGATGAGTGGGGATCGGATCGAAGAGCAAGGGAGTAATAACCGGAGATCCCGATGAGATTATGGAGCCATAACCGACCTACAAGGACGTTCATCAGATGGACAGCACCCAGACAGGCACCTGAAGAATACTGACAACTAACCGCAAGAACACAGATGCCCAAGAACAATACAGGTAAATCGATTTTCGAGTTGAACGGAGGCAGGACAGAACGTACAACTAGACGTAGAGACATCAATTAGAATTTTCGCAGTAGTTTGATAGCAATGACGACTTACTTTCTCCGTTCGATTTGGTGTAAAGACTCCTTGTAGACAGTGAGTTTGATTCACAGCGCAAAGATGTGACTTACCGAAGGTATGAAATATTTGCCATGCGAAGACCTGGTATCTGTTCTAAGGAAGAGGGATGGGAGTTGAGATTTGAGATTTGAGAGGTGAAATCGAGCAGTGACGCACAATGAAGAAGAGGATGCGTGTCGGGGTAGCCCAGCTCCCCGTCTAATAAGTGTGAGTCATGGTTGACCACGACTTGCCAAAGACATACCCAGAATAATTCTACCTGATCATGACGGAAAGTCAGCCGGACGGTTCAGAGGTTACGATGGCAAGGAAGGCTTGACTTCGTCGGATAAAGTAATAATATATTCCCAAGTCAAGAAGGTCAAAGATGAAACTGTTGAACGCATCAGACGGTATCACGGCGACAGATGAAGATCCTCACGTTGAGCATACTGAGACTTGTAGTACTCTTCGTAGCCAACGAAGATTTCATCAAGGATGGATGCCATTGGGGTTTCTCAGCGTAGTTCGGGGACAGCCATGGAGCTTATAAAGTGAATGAAGGTTTAAGTTTGACGACGGCGCGTATCATAGGTGTATCATTCACGGTACTGTCATGGAACAAGAACATGACTTGATTCTGTTGACTGGTAACCGCTACTCTCAGTGAACGTACGGTGCAAGCTAAGTGTATTCATACCTGGTAACCGCTACTCTAGATACAGAGTCAGCTAGGGTATGAAAGGGAATAGGGAACTGATCCTTACCTCAGTGAACGTACGGTGCAAGCTAAGGAAGCAAGCGCCGACGCACACTGAGGATGTATCCTACGAGTACGTAAGCATGTCCGACACTTCATGTCGACAGCCCCCCTCAATGTGATACGTACGAATGAATCATATAGAGCTAGCCTCTAGGAGTGTAGTGATAGTAGAATAAGGAAATGGAAAAATGAGAAGGTGATTTCATGAGACGCCCAATAGACGTCTGAAGGTTTCAAATGGACCTCGGTCGAGTGGTTTGGTGAATAGGTCGGCAAGGTTATCCTTGGTATTAACCCTCTCGACGACGATTACGTCGTCATCGACCTGTTCCCGAATGTAGTGATAGCGCACGTCAATGTGTTTTGACCTCGAATGGTAGACGGCATCTTTTGAGAGTGCCAGAGCACCGTTATTGTCACCTAGAATTTGTGTGGGGCCAATAGGTGCATAGTCGACTCCACTGAGTAGGTGTCGTAACCACACGCCTTCCCGACAGGCCTCATTCATGGCAACATATTCCGCGTCTGTTGTTGAGCAGGTGACCAGTTTTTGTTTCTTCGCACACCAAGAGATTACCCCGGATCCTAATGTGAAGCAGTAGCCCATGTTCGAGCGTCGCGTGTCTGTGCAGTCGGCCCAGGAGGAATCCGAGAACCCACGAAGGGAAATGGGATTCTGGCCGCCCAGAGTCAACTCCATATGTCGTGTGGTGATAAGGTAGCGAACGGCTTGAACAGCTGCATTCCAGTGCTCGAGACGGTAACAGTCAAGGTATTGGGCAAGTCGAGAGGCAGTGTAGGCGACGTCCGGGCGAGTCATGCAGGCAATGTATAGTAGTATTCCCACCACTTGTCTGTATGGTAGCCTCGAGAGTTTCATCGCCTCGGATGCGGATATCTTTTCGTCGACGGAGGGTCTAGCCAATTTTACGCGAGCTGACATGGGAGTGCTGGTAGGAGCAGAATTGAGGGGTATCTCGGCCACAGACGCAAGCTTTTCGATGAGGGCTGTTTGAGACAGATGGATTGTTCGACGTGGCCGATCTCGTCGGATAGCAATTCCTAGACAGAAGTGAATATCCCCAAGTTCAGAGATAGTCCATACCCCCTTCATGTCGTCCTTCAAAGCCTCCGTTGCCTCTTTGCTGCTTCCCATTGCCATGAAATCGTCTACATGCACTGCCGCAGCTACCTTGTCGTTGTCTCGTTTGCGGTAATATACACATGCATCCGAAGGCAAGCGTTCACAGCCCCAACTTGTCATATTACCGTTCATCGTCTTGTTCCACACACGTCCTGCCTGTTTCAGGCCATATAGACCTCGCTTTAATCGCCAGACCCAGTCCGCAGCAGGGTGATCCGGATCGTCAAAGTCCTTGATTTGTTCAATGTAAATTTGCTCGTCCTCGGGAAGTTCACCGTACAGAAAAGCAGTTTTGACGTCAATTTGTTGTATGTCCCAGTCATTTGCGGCTGCAATATGTAGCAGTGTTCGAATGCTTTCAGGACGGGCAGTCGGCGATGTTGTGTCATGGTAATCTTTACCGAAAATCTGTTGGAAGCCTTTCGCCACATATCTCGCCTTGTATCTCACGACCTCCCCGCGTTCGTTCCGTTTTCGATGTAAAACGAGTTTCCCTTTGAGGACTCTTCTGTCCTTTGGAACATCCTCGCGGCGCACGTATTCAAAGACATCCCTCTCGATCAAGCTCCCCTTCTCATCCATGACAGCTTCTTTCCATTTCAGCCATTCTGGCGACAGTCGGGCTTCTTCATACGTGGGATCCGGAGCCAGGAGGTCCTCAAGTTCACTATTGGGCTGACACAAGGAGAACGCCGACTCCACGGCTGGAAGGGTCGCAGTTTCTTTCGGATGGATGGAATCAAGAATATGGGTAGAGTGACGTTCAGCGAGCGAGGCTTGAGCACCATGGGCGAACAGTGATGAAGGGTCATTAATATAGCCTTGAATTTCCGCTAAGAAGGCTCGTTCGGCTCTGTTTTCTTCCTTGCGCTTCGTCTTTAACTTAGCTCTTTGAAGATGACTCTCCCATGGGACATTTTCGGCATTAGCAGCCTTCTCTGTTGGGTAACGAGTTCGTGAGGATCGGCGTGGCATAGGGGACGGGCAGGGTGAAGGTGATGAAGGTGCTGTGATTCTGCTTGGAGAGGGTGGTACAGGGGAGACAGGTCCTGGGTTAGGCTCAGTTGGCGTCGACACAGAGACCATGTCTTTCCGTTCTATGAAGCGCACATTAAACGATTCCAAAATGCGCCGTCCAACAGGGTCGTAGCACCTGTAAGCTTTGGCAGTGTGTGAGTAACCCACGAGGACACATTCAATGGAACGGGCGTAGATTTTTGGATTATGTTTGTCTTGGATGAGGACAAATGCTCGACAACCAATTTCTCGCAAATGAGAGAGGTTCGGCTTCCTTCCAAACCAAGCTTCGTAGGGTGTCATTTTGATTGTGGAGGAATATGTTCGTCGTATCAGATAGCACGCAGTCATGCAGAATTCTTCCCACCGATTCGGGGGCAGGTTGCACTGCAATCGCATGGCGCGGCCTTTCTCCATCACTGTACGATGATGCCTTTCAACTGAACCTATGTGTGCCGATGTGTATGGAGCAGAGAGATCATGCCGAGCACCTATGGAGTTGCAGAAGTCTTCCATTGCTTTGGACTTTAATTCACCATTATCGGTCCTGAAGAGACCGACTGAGTATCCCACTTCTTGACTTGCGATAGCGTGCCAGATTTGAAGTTTAGGTAACGCGTCCGATTTATGTTTCAGAGGAACAGTCCACGAGTAACGAGAGAAATCATCGATGATGTGCATAAGGTAAAGGTTTCCCTGCGCCGAAGCCACGTCCTCCGGCCCTGTCAAATCCACCCACACTGTGTCCAATCTGCGTCTAGCACGTCCATGTTCGCGTTCGCGAGGGACGGTCTCGAGAGTCTGTTTGGCACGGATGCAGAATTCACATTTGGAGATGTCGCAGGGGAGGGAAGAGGGCATACCTTCGGCAAGGTTCCCGTTGACCATTTCTCGCACTGCTTCATGGTGGGCATGGCCCAAGCGGTAATGCCAAGTCTCTTGGGTAGCCGGGGCTGAGTAAAAGGCGGAATGTTCCGTACGGGCTGACGAGCAGTTGAGCTTGTATAGATTGCGCTCGGTCAGGCATCCAGATGCCATGAGAGCCCCCGAGGAGCCATAGAGGGACACATGCGAGCTTTCAAAGGTGACTCGGCAGCGCAGGCGGCTGATAAGTGCGGAGATTGAGAGCAAACGAACAGTCGAGTTTGGAATAAATAGCACATTCTCTAGAGTGATCGAGCAGCCACGGCCAAGCAAGAGTTTGATCTTCCCAATGCCAGTCGCAAAGATAGCTGTACCTCCGACGCCTTGTACTCTTCGAGGAGGGATTGGGTAGAGTTCGAAGAAGTCGCCTCGTTCCGGGGATATGTGCGTCGAGGCCCCACTATCAAGGTAGAAAGGCAGATGAGACAAATCGACTGGTCGTCGACGCTGGGTAAAGTCAGGAGCAAAGGCAGCAATGTGGGTCGTGGGCCGATTCAGCGAATGTGTTTTCCAGTCACAGGAGGCAGACAGAGAGTCCGTCGTTAGCAACCAGGCTGAGTACTCTTCCATGTGAGCGATTCCAGCAAAGGGGTTCGGAGAATCACTGAGCGGGAGAGGCCCATTGTTTTCATGCAGCAGGAACGCTTGTCGTGTGTTTGGATCAAGCAGATACTCGTTGCCCCCGTGCTTGAGAATCGACGGGTTTGAGACTTGAGCAGGCGGAGGTGGGACTGCGGGTGTCGTAGCGGCAATTGCAGCGGTATCGTCACGTTTTCGTTTCTTGCTCTGACGAGCCGCGAAGCTCTCTTCAATAGATTTCCCAGCCATACCACCCCCCGGTCTAACACAGAACTCGATCGTGTGGTTGTTAAGGTTACAATTCTTGCATTTTCGGCGCTGGTGAGACGAAGGAGGTGGTTTGTGTTGTGACGAACCAGAGGCGGGGGCGGATGTTTTCGAGTAGAGGGCAATATTTTCGCGTTCGAGCTGATTGTGCATGCGAATACGTTTGTCAAGCTCCTCTTCGCCAAAAGGGATACCAGTGTTGTTGACACCATTCACTATGAAGTCTCGGATTGCGGGGACACCACGGCTGGCGGACATGGCAGCAACCATAAGGAAGTCGAGGTTGGACATTGGGCCCATCTCACAGATTTGTCGGTGGACTTCCTTGATCTCATACCACTCCTGTTCTATATCAGCCCCCGGCTCCGTTGAGAACCTCATATTCATCAGCTTGTCTTGCAGTAGCACACGATGAAGTGTTCCCCGATTCGTATGCCGCTCTTTGAGGGCCACCCATACCTCGCTAGCTTTCTCCTTTCCGTGCTTTGCAAGGAAGTTTTGCTCGACCTCCGAGCAATTGAACTTGATAAAAGATGCGATGGTCGTGTTGTTATTGAGGTAATTTTCGTACGCCCTAGGTTCTGTGTTCGAGTCGGGGATTCGTTGGGAGTTGTCGAGATAACGTTTTGCAGGCAGAATTGCCATGTTTAGAGCGAGAGCGATTTCTTTCGACCAGCTCACCCAGTTATCTCTTCGCAGATCGAGGCGTTTGTCGTTCGGCCACATATCATTTTTGATGGTGTATTCCCGAACGGATGGATTTGTGATATCGGAGGCGACAAGTTGAGGCATTGGTTGGGGTGCCGAGCTAGAACCTTCGCCGCTGTCGGCTGAGGTAGATCTCGTGCTAGGAGCCATTTTTGGCGGATGTATGCGCGTTAATCGGAATTATTATGGAAGGTGAAAGTGTCGCCTATGGCGTATCGCGTGTGCTGCAGAATATCGCCTTTGGCGTATCGCAGGAAAGTTCGCAAAGAATATGTATCGCCTATGGCGTATCGCAGGAGGAGGTGTTCCCGATGTTTGGTGAACTTGCGCGTGTTGTTTCACAGAGTTATGCGGGGCCCATAACCTGTTGACTGGTAACCGCTACTCTCAGTGAACGTACGGTGCAAGCTAAGGAAGCAAGCGCCGACGCACACTGAGGATGTATCCTACGAGTACGTAAGCATGTCCGACACTTCATGTCGACAGATTCATGATTCCGAAAATGATCTCGCGCCCGACAAAGAAGCTTAAGAATCGGTAGAAGCAAGTCCGAGGGTGGCTCTGAGAGCAGTGAGGAGGTCGGCGGCCTGAGAGTAGCGTCCAAGAAACCAGCTTGAAGCAACCATGCTTGCGTTTGGTTGAGCCTGTCCAATACTGAATGTGGGAAGGAAGGTTCCCACAGTAAGGAAACCTGTGTCAGGCGATGTTACCATCATCATACGGCGCCGTGGTCGATCATCAAAGGTGATATTGACTTCCGTCACCGTAAGAAACACCAGAGCAGAAAGTCATGCTGTAGAATTCGGCTCAAGATGCGAACGTTGCGAGGATTTGGGATCGGAAAGAAGATAATCATGATATGAGGACGAGTTCTCAAGAATACTCAGAGAAGAAACAAAGGTAGATATCTCGATAAATGGGGGACGGCTGAGCAAATCGCAGACACACGAGCGCTGGAGTCTACATAGAGGACGTGCTTTCTCGCTTCAAGTTGAACAGCATACGAGAGCCCGCGACAGATATCGTAGCCAAGCCATATCCGAAGGTAGCGAACGCTTCGACACCCTGATAACGAAATGATTAATATGGTATGGTCGAAGGAAGCTCAGGAAAAAGTGAATGCACCGGCGACTTGACCCAAGAGATGATCAACGAGGTGTAAATGAGCAAAATACTGGGTCTTAGTTGAGAAAGCAGCCAGAGGAAGATGATCATGAGGGCGTACACCAAGAAGTAGGAGGCTGAGTCCCTGGTCAGGACACGAACAATGTTCGATCCCCTGAAGCCTACCACTCGCTGCCTCTGGATATGTATCAACCCACGGACAAGTGCGAGTGTCAGCACAAGGGTATCAAACACAAGCCCCGGAATCCTGGGAGTTCTGAGATGAGTGCGAAGGATCACTACTCGAGATACAACCTACAGAGCGAGGTAGAGGTGCTCCGTTGAACTTGGGTTGCAAGGGACAATATTCTTTGAGAATGGCAGTGGAATTGAGATGAAGTCGGGGGAGAATCGTGCGAGAACGTAGGATTGAACAGTGATGGTCGCTGGGAGCATTATTCCAAGAAGGATGGCGACCCACCGCGCGCGGCCATACAAGCCAAAGATCCGAAGCGAGAGGATCAAATTGACAGAAAAAACGACCATAAGGGCTAGATACAAGAACGAGACTATGAGCAGGGATTGAATGTAGATAAAGGACGACTGACCGGAGATCCCAACGATGTAATGTACCCATGCTTGACCTTCAAGGAAAGTGATCAGGCGTGCAATTACCGCGAAGAAGGAGTGAAGGGTACGGACAGCTAACCGTGAAAAGATGAACACCAGTCGACAACAATACAGGTCAACCGACTTCGAAGTCAAGGAAGGGCGGGACATACAACTAGGTTGGGAACTAGCTGTCAGAAGCTTTGTTGTAGGGGACGTTGACGTTGACGACTCACTTTGTGCGTTCGAGTAGGAGTAAATACGCCTCGGAGGCTGTCAGAAATATCCACGGCGGCGCGGTTGCAACTGACCAAATGTGTGAAAGATCTGCCAGGCGAAGACTTGGTACCTGTTCTAACGAGAAGTCAGATGTGGTTTGTAGGTGAGGGCAAGAGCAGTGAACTACACACAATGAAGAAGAGGATACGGGTTGGGGTATTCCAGCGCCCCGTCTGAAATATTTGAGTCACTTTCAGTTGATAGAGGGATCAAGTGCCTACCCAGAATAATTCAATCTGGTCATGACGAACAGTCAGCCGAGATGAATGGATACGATACCACCGTTTCAAGCCCTGACCTCTTCAGATAAGGTGGTAAGGTACTCCCAAGTCAGAAATGCCAAGGACGATACTGTTGGCAACGAAGTCAGTACTTATCTCTGACCGACACCAGAAGAGAAATACCAACTTTGAGCATACTGGGTATTGTAATATTGTTTGTAGCCAGCGAGGACCTGATCGAGTAAAGGGTTCATTGGGGTTTCTCGACATAGATCCAGGACGGGTGTATATATACATGTAGACGATGAAAAGTATGGGAAGCCTTTCGCCCACGGCGCTGCGCGCATCATTCAGTCACAGTCCTGTCAACGGGTATCGTTTGATTGTGATCATGGCGATAGCGAGACAAATAAAGCTCTGAGCAATAATGTATAGATGATGTTGATTCGAGTTGACGTTGTGGGAGCGGGAGTTCGAAGGCGTTAGGGATTATCGATTGACGACCAAGGTCGTGTTCGAAGTTTAAGCTTACAAGCTGCTGATTGTGAGAGCCTTAGTTCCCACGATAAGGAAGCTTGAGACACAGAAACATTCGTCGGCAATGTTTTGTTGAGCGCCCCGATCTCATACCACCTCCTTTTCGGCCAACTCTCGCAGGTGTAGCTTAGCTATGAGAGTGAGAGAGCACCCCAAGCACAGAGTACGTCATCGGGGGCTTGATTTCGATGGAAAAGGGACTGAAGTCGTCCGGTCACGATAGGGGATTTCGATTAGGGTCCTTTTGGGCGAACAGGAGGTCAACAAAAGGATTCACCGGAGAGTTTGATAGACTGGG
>JAPEVF010000922.1:0-17797 GCA_029747585.1 Pleurotus djamor | reverse complement strand
CTTGCTTTTCCATTTCTTGTGAGTTGGCCCAGACGCGCTTCCCGACGCGTGCCGAAGATATTCATACATTCTATAAGGTGTTCATGAGGCACTTCGAAGGCTGCGTTATCTGACTGTTCATCCTGAGATAATTGCGATGACGTTGTCGCCTTTCTGATCTCCAGGTCACTCTCTCAGGGAACATCAACCTTTCCGAGCTCGTTCATACGTTCTCAATTGGCGATGAATGTGAAACAAGTCTCACCCCATCAGATTGGCGTACTATCAAGGCCATTTTCTCATGCTTCACCCGACTCGAACAATTATACATCCCTCCAATCCTCGGAACGCCATCCAGCGTTCTCACTTCCCTCCCGAAAACGATACAGCTCACGCATCTTACCTCCGGCTCACGAAGATTCCAGTCCTCGCTCACCCCCTTCCTTCAAACTCAACGTTCGCTACAATACCTTTCCTGTACGGAAGTCAACTGGGATGATCTCTGTAGCATATTCTCGCCTAGCTTCGCTGGCCTACCTCACCTCCACACACTTCATTGCGACCGCGAAGCGTTTCCTCGAATCCGCTCAATTGAGTTTCCTGCCCTTGAGCATATTGTCCTGAAAACCTCCATCATGATGTGGCCTCTCAGTAACGAGGACATTGTGCGTCGTTTACGGACGTTGAATATCTCCTGTATCCCAGACGATCAATTTGTCTCACTGTTAAGAGATCTCGAACGCGTGGAATTTCTCGATATAGAACTTATTTGTGTGACGGTGAGTTTCCTGAAGTAACCGTGCCGTAGATGGGTTCTCAGATAGATTCGCCTTCAGAAAATCGAAACATACCCTCTGCAAGCTCTCTTAGATATCCCCTCCAAGGGACTCAAGTATATCTGCCTGTCCTCGACTCAATTCTACGAAGACTCCGTCATCGCGAAACGATTTTTGGATGCGTATCCGAACCTTCTCATCGTAGACGTCCGTCCCGCCAGGCTTGAAGCATCCGGGACCGAATTCATCGTTGATCGGTATGTGAGACCTACACATAGCGGAGGGTATGATGGGATTGGGCTGTTGAAGAGGTTCAGCATTTCCCAACCAAAGGTCTTCGAATCGTGGTGGGAAATGAGAGAGATCCGGGGCGACGTTGAAGCGGCTCGCGGTGAGTAGAGTAATTTCATCAAGAGTCTCTATTACTGTACCTTTCTTACAAGAACTAACCGTCCACCATCTGAATCTAGTTGATGGGTCATCGTACTTGATGCGAAATTCTCGCAATAGTGGAGAGCAGTATGTGGATGACATGAATAGTTGAATTGTGTCAGCGGGAAAACCAAGCGCAAGACGCAGGAAAGTGAAGGGGGAGATGAAAAATGAAAGATGAGAAAGTCGCAGACTGGCAGGAAAAACGGTCGTGAAGAGGATATGTATAGAAGGAAGACGACTTCGATCCCGAGCGGAGAACTGTATTACTGAAACCGAATGATACCAGGAGATGAAATAGGCAGTGAAAGGTATCCTTCACTTCAAATACGTGTACAATAGGGTAGTTCAAAGCAAATGATTTGAACTTGATTTGGGGTTTGATTTGGAGAACACTCGGCGAACTTCGCTTTGACCAGCGATTTCGGCAAAGCACCGTAGCACGGCGAACGTATCGGGGGTTGAATGACCCCTGGATCGGGTTGTGTTAGGTCTGAGACACACACACCGTTTGTAGCACTATAAAAGAGTCCGCTCGTGCTAGATAAATGTCTGAAAGACGACGAGTGCGCATACGGGAAAATGAACAGACGTACAAGAGCGAAATTCCTCGGCCATTTGGTTAGAACTAGGAGGAGTTACGACTCCGCTCGGCGGTATCCGAAGCGTACCTCAAATCAACCGCAAATCAACCTGGAATCCGCCGAAATCACTACAAAAGGTGGGGGTATCAAAGCTAGGATTTGATTCGGATGGATTTTTGAGTCAAATCAAAATCCAAATCATCCTGGAATCAAGCCCAAATCACGTCCAAATCGCGTCCAAATCGCAGGTTTGAATTCCCCTATTAATGCAGAGTACTACACACTCTCAGCTCTTACTTCCTGTTCAACCTGCTCCCACCACGACCTCAATTCCAACGGTACTCTATTGCTTACCATTTTCATGCCTCGTGGATTTCGACGAGAGGTCCGAGCAGCCGACCACGATTCTCCACTGTGATGAGGCGCGAAATCCACTAACACGAGAGAAGGAAATTTGCCGAATAATTTAGGTACGGTGGAAGCATATCGAGTGGGGAGAAGCTTGGAACCGAGAGAGAGATACATGAGGTTTTGTGAAGGCATTGCGAGGACGAATTCTTCCTGAAATGGTGGTGCATACTCTAGGTAAGGACGGATAGGAATAAGAATAAAAAACGCGAGACGTACTGTGAACTCCATCGGCGCGGTAATTCGCAGATACTCGACACGATCCAGCTGTGATAAGAGTCTCTGAAAGCTAAGTTGTTCTTGGGGATGATCAAAACTGAGCTGCACGTATCGAATATTCTTGAAGACCGAATAATCATGGTGAAGTGCGGTATTTCCAGTGTCCCTAGTAATTCTAAAATCCACGATGATACTTTCCAGGTTCGAAGACGTGCATGGCGGCGTGAAAGCATGGAAGACCGACGCCGATACTTCGAGCTCGCGTAGATTGGGGAGAAATCGCCCCAGGCTCATCCAAGCCGGACCGTCTTTCAAAAGGGAGGGTAATGGCATGTCGAGCACCTCGAGCGACGGGGATCGTTGGATAAGAGCTCGAAGGTCGTCATTACACCAGAGGCGGTTGGAGGAATTGACTTCAAAGTGCGTCAGCTGCACAGATTGCAGTAGTCGTCGCAGAAAATCGACCATACGGATCTCAGGGGGCGAAGCGACGGAGAGGCGCTTTAGACTAGATAAATACGGAAAAATGTGCTTGAGGGTGCGACAGGTTGTTTCCGTAAAACGGTAGGATGCCGATCTTGACCATCCAAAAGAACTGATGTACGATGCAAGAAGAGGCTTTCTTTGGAGGGCGAGGAGTAGATTGTCGACAGCGTTTACGAAGATGGGTGTGCTGGGAAGGACTTTGAACAGGTAATCTTGATCCCCGAGGTCAACGAGATGGATAGATTGATAGAGGAAGGGAACAATGTCTTGGTAAAACTGCTTTGAAACAAATAGGAGAGGGAGGAGGGTGCGTCGGTTGAGGGTTTCCTCGAGTATTTGGGACCATATCTCGTTGGGAAGCGAGCTCGTATGCTTCATGATGTGTCAGAATGAGCGAGGAAGCGTAGAGTTTAGCGAAGACCCACCATTTTCAAGACCAATGTAAAAGGGGAAGGGGTAAAATCGTCGTTGTACCCCCTGTGGACTTTGGTCAAATTACACCCCCATCGCTGTGTTTAAAGCACCGCCTCTCTTCTAGTCCCTGATGCAACGGTAATGGGACATCATGAAGCAAACACACACGCCTAAGGACCCGTGCAATATGGGTCGAGTTGAAAGACAATACTTTCTAGTACTTAGATCCGGAGTCGTTGTGGGTTGATGTCGCCCACATTCCCCTGCACTCATTTCAGTTGAGTTCAATTCGGGCTGGAATGCCTACCATCCACTTCCTCGAATTTGCATCCCCTTGAGGAGCCTCCTATTTCTCCTTTAAAAGATGAATAATTTGAATTTTTTTTAACTGTCGGCGCTTATTATCGTTCCCCTCCAACCATCCACGACCTTGGCCGTACACATTTTTCAACACCCAACCGCCCTGGCCACTCGAAACACCCTATAGATAACTGAAATGGAAGAGAAAAGCTCGCGAAGCTTACAGGAAGGCATATACGGTTTTATCAAGCCCCAAATAATCGCCATCCCGCAGTACTACTCCGACGCACACGAGGCAACCTTGGAGTGCTGAATGATGGGGGACTCACGGTCAACGTACGCAATCTAGTCGTTTCATTCGCTCCTTTCAAAAAGCTCACTTTCTTCGTGTACCGAAGTCGACGTTTGATCTCGAGGAAAACTCTCTGAACGAGGTTGCTATGTCGTCGTGAGGGGAACCGCGAGGCCAACGACACTATTTGAATGTAGTGGCTGTGTGCTGAACATTGGATGCTGGTACGTGACCCAACGTATGCCTTTCCTCCGTAGCTGAGCGCTGAGATCTTGAGACCTTATCTTAGGCTTTCATTTACCTGGGTATCAACTCATTCGCCGTGTTGGACTCTCAGTGATCAAGCCCTCCAGCCATTTTGCTGCTCGAGGTCGCCTTTTCGCGTACTCAAGGTATGTGCTCCTCCTCTCTTCGCAGTGATCTTCTCTTGACACAACTATAGTCAGTGCTTGCTATCCTACTCGTTATCAGTCACCGACCAGAGACGGCACCGTTGCGCAAGCCGCGAACACCAGACTTATGCGCGCTGTCCATTCCATAGGCTGATCGTTGAACGATGTTCGAAGATCTCCGACATGGCCTGGCATTAGTCGTTGTTGTTTCGATGAAGTTCGGTTCCCGCGTGGGGCGATGGAGGGCTCGGAGGGATGTGGGTATCAATGGGAGAGGGGGGGGACAGCCGTGCTACTGGCGGTTGAACGTCTCCGAGTCCAGTCTTCCCAAGCGACTTCATCAAGTACAACGGCTCGTCCTCGTTCTTTCTCTCACCTCGAGCAGTTGCTGATGTCTCTGCTTCTGTTTCAGATATCTACGTCAACGCTCGCCTGAAATAGGGATTGTCGCCAACGATCTATCCGTTGACAACACTACTACGGCCTGCGCGAGCAGTCCCCTCCCCGCAAGAGACTCATATCGAGGAGGTCGGCTCCACGTTCGCAGTGACTTACTTATCGCGCCCGGTACCACTCAAATTCTCACCAACGTGTCGTTCAGGTTCCGCTACTTGTAAAGTGTCTGCCAGCTCGCGCACCGCTGCTTCTCGTCGAACGCAGGAGGCAAAATTCGAAGCGAGAAAGGGGGATCCTTTTCATCCCTTCCACGGGGAGCAATTGAGAGGCTGGTCATGTCGCTTGGAGCGTATACTTTCGGATCAGCCTCGCCATGCCGGCTCTTCCGCCCATTCGACCCTTTTTACAAGACCTATGACCTTCAGTTCTAGACAGAAGGACTTCGTTACCTATCTTGTCCACGTCCACCTTTCGTACCCTTCCGTTACTCTCCCCTTCGTCCACACCTTTTAGACCTTACTTTCCTACTACTCTATTTGGTTTCTTGCTCCGCTTTCTAGCTGGTTCTTATTCACTTGTACTCTTTCCAGTCTTCGCGAGCATACTTTGTACCATTGGACACGACACATCCTAGTGGTCTTATACACATAGATTCCACAAAATACCACGTCGATTCCGAATGTTTCACGCCGCTGGATAGTCAAACCATCCAGTCACCCGCATCCTCCGAGTGTGAATCCTGATAACCCGTATGGTTTCGTTCCCAGTACGAGATACCGTCGACTAAATCGCAGTGGGGAAGAGTTGACGTCAAACACAAGTTGTCCATCGTGAAATATCTTACCCCAAGCTTCCTCAATGTCTTCACGAATTTCTCAAAGTTCCCACCATGATTCAAACACTTTGGATGGGGCACGAGGAACGTCTCTAACACACCAAAACCTTTACCTTCTCCTCTCCGTCCGACTCTAAGATACCGGTGGACAACATTGGCATCGGGTATTCCTGAATCCACGTCAACGATACCAAGACTAGGGTGGGCATTGAATACATCTTCCACTTCGACGGCTGAGAGCGGAGGGAATCGCACACAAAGATACCTGAGAATTTTGGATGGAATCCCCAGTCATCTCACATAAATGGCACTGGTACAGTCGAATATTTGTCCATCCGGAAATCGCTTTGTCGACCTTTGGCAGTGCCCCACCTCAAGCATAGGGAGGACTTTGGTATTGGCCTACCCACACTGGTCTGATATCCACTTCTATACTCGTCTTAAAGGCTCACGCTGCATCTGCTTCGATGATGAACAACGGCGATGATAATCTATCGCAGACCCAGCAACCGAGTAGAGCAAGGTCGCTCTCCGCATCACTTCTGTCCACCCTCCGTGGTTCCCTCTCGTTTTCCTTCTCCAATAGTCGCTGAATTCTCCTGTCTTGGTTGATACTTCGGCTTGGAAATCTCTTCTGTGTATCTATCTGACCGGCGTCTCCGTCGTGACGATATTTTACTCACAACTCCTTGTTCCGGTCTGTGGCGCCCTCGGTTTCTGATGGATCCCTCGTCGGTAGGGAGGATGGCTTTAAAGACGAGCCATAGCTTGAGGGAAGCCAATCATCAATACTCATTAACCACCACTATTTGCCTATCCTTTTACCGACTCTATAACCATGGCGCCGATGATACTGGACATAATAAGGTGGATTTGTTGATTCTTCTCGTTGGGAGAGCGGTCGAATTCACAAGTCACTACACTCTAGTCCTTCTCTTTTATTTATTGGTCTCTTCTTGGGTATCGCTCTCTATGGGGTACGATTACACTGTCCGTTAACACTTCTTCCTGACTAACCCCCCTGTTAGGCAATTTTGGTTCAAGTATACTTTGTTCTGTCGCGGACCTTTAGACAGCTACTCACTCGTCATCAGACATTTGCATACATCCATTCATCGAGAGGACAAAAAGCTGACCCCCTCTGGGTCCGTATGCTGGTAAAGGATTCTTTTGAAAGCGATACTCTACATTGGGACCCCTGACAAATGTGACAGGTCGGCTACCTCTTCCTAATGGAAACAGCCTTGATCATCTACAGCATGGTCATTATGTACAACGTCGTCGACTGCGAGTGGAATGGTCTTCTATTTCAGGAAGATTATACCTGCCCTGGAGATCACTTCGCGAACGAATTCCAAGGATTAAGCATCCAATTCATGATTGACAATGGTACGTCCACGCGGACTTGAGGGTGCCCGCTGAGTGCTGACTTTCGAACCGAAACAGTCATGCGAACCAGTGAGTTGTTTCCGACATCATTTCAACTGCTAAGTCACTAAAGCACTTGGACTAGATGCCTTGTTGACCGTAATAGGCCCTCGCCCACTCTGAGCGTCGCAATTCTAAACCAGGTATTCTAGGTACTCATCTCCACCGCCGTTCAATGGTCAATGGCGTGGAGAGTCAGGGTCCTTTCCCGCTCTAATCTCCTCGGTGCCTTCATTGCCATAATTTCGAGTATTTCATTGGGTAAGCCGTTCCCTAAATGATGTGATATGTCTCCAGTCCAACGCTCCCTACTCTACTCTAGGATTTGGTATCGCGACCTACACTCAAGGAACTCGTGTTATGGCTTATGTAGGAGAGGGAAACGAACGACAAAACTCTTACGACTTCCCGTTCGTATGGCTCCTGTCCTCTGCGATCGCCGACACCATCATCGCGATCTCGTTCATCGTTACTTTGGCATGTCTCATGTCTCTCTCGCACACGAGCCTCTTACTGAAGGAAAATCTACTATAGACAAGGAGCCGTACTGGATTTAAGAAAACGGACGGAATGCTTATGCGAATGACTCAACGTGAGTCCTCCCTCTCAATTTTTATGTTCTCCTTCCTCATCTTCGTGTCTAGTTTTGGTCGGCGCTGGCTCTCTGACCGCGATTCTGACCGTTCTTGACGCAGCCTTGTTCTTCCACGGGATGCTCCACTACTTCGAGGATAAATTCACTCCGTACGTTTATTACGTTGATCGCGTCTTTATATCACTCAAGTTGTTCACCACCACCGGTTAGATATACCATCCCCGAGTTTCTCCTCTCGAAACTCTACACAAACTCACTCCTCGCGACGCTGAACGCCCGAATCGTCTGGCGCAACTCCTCATCTGAAGGACAATCAGGTAGTGAAAAGGGAAGCGGACTCATGCCATCATTCAGGATCACCCAGGAAATGGCTAGCTCAACTTCCGTGTTCGACACCCCTCGTATTGGTCAAAACGCGGTATGTTCCTCGTATCACGATCTCCTCATTCTCGGTTAGTGTACTTATTGAAGTTGATAGGTCAAACAAACCAGTAGCGATGAAGGCGACGATGGTCGTGTCTAAATGATCACTCGTTGGATACGATACGTAGTATTGAGTACCGCTGTCGCTATCCAGTTTTATCTCTTGAGAGCCAATGTATTGTTCACGGACCGTGATGTATGTACGTCGCTAACAAATGAGAAATGAAAGACGGCCAACATCAAAGAGAAGCAAACGCGTAGCTTGAGCTGATCGTTTAACTGGAGACGAAGTCTAGAGTAAGGTTGAACGCAACGAAGGCTGAGCGTTGACCAGCCAATGAGCCCGGTACGGCGTGTATTTCGATACCATTCCCTTTTTTCATCCGTCGCCACTACCTCGTCTCCCAGTGTCAATCCCGCTCGGGCTTGGCTTGATATCACAGCCGTGAGCGTAGAAGGAAAGATACAGGAGGTCATTGCGGTGGTCGCTGGTATACGTGGTGGTAGCGATGACGGGGAGGAGGGGATCTTCCGCTCGCTGAGCTCTGTTGTGCGGGCCATGTCTCGTTTTTGAGCAACTTGACACTCTTTCCGAGTATTTGTAATGCCTACGACGCCGAAGCCGCTGATATGAGCATCCGATACACTCTGGGGACAGAACCGTCTCACAAGAGCGGGGCATCAGAATCACTTTTGAGGCACTCCTATTTCCTCGGGAAGCCCCTTAGCCCGTTGATTTGGTGGTTGTCTGGGAGATCGTTCCAACTCCCATCTACCACATCGAGTCCTCGTGCTCCCTCACGGCGGGATGGTTGGATCAGATAGTATAATGACTCAGGGCCGTACAGAACTCCAGGTGCGCACCGCCAACCACCATTACTTTACACTCAACGGCTAAGGACACGAATCAGCTTCCGCCCGAATTATTGACTGCGATCTTGGTCGATAACGCCCCCATCGGTAGCCGAAATCATCTTAAGCCTCTTCTACTCGTGTCTCATCAGTTCTATGACATTATCGCACCAATATTCTATGAATCCCTCTTGATCACAGTTGAAGATGCCTATGGACCCCTCATAACCCCGGAATCATGGACATCCCTCTTCCATTCTCATCTCCCCACACTCCATCGGACTTTCTCCTCAAAACCAATGCTGGCATCATACACAAAGATCCTGGTATCCCATTATGATTTATATGCTCAAGCTACCTACATCGACTGCACGACCACCCAGTTGATCTTCCCCTCCCTGGTAAACCTGCAGCGACTCAGCATCTCCCCATCCGAAGTCTGTTTCCACGCACTACTTCCCTCGCTGCCCAACGTGAAACTGCTAACACACTTGGAGTTACACCATATTTGGAGCCCACAGATCGCTGCGAGCATTATCCACACCGGAACATCTTTGGGTTTCCTCTCACTTCCACGAGACGATGATCCTCTTCCCAATGTGACGTCATCGAACGTCCGTACCATCCAAGTCTATCAGGAACACCTCCATTTGATTACCCCAGACCGATTTCCTCGCCTCGAACACTTGGAGGTCAGGGACTCGGGTCTCTTACAGCGAGGGTTGGACTCGGCCGTATGTGGTCGTCTACGAACGTTGAGTCTTGCATGCACAACGGGCGATCTCGTTCTCCCCATACTGAAGAATCTCAAAGCTGTTGAATACCTCAATACCGTGTTCTTTGACTTTCGCGTGCGTCTCTTCCGTTACTTCTCTCTCATTGTTCTCCACTCAACTCGTAACTCACGATCCCTTGAATCCAATACCCCAATTCTCAGAGGGGGGATGACTTCCAACTCCCATCGCTCCTATCCATCCCCTCAAAACGCATCAAGTACATCCGCATGGTAGGGATAAAACTCAACAACACCATCGTCGTCCAACGCCTATTTGACAAGCACCCAAGTCTCGTTATGATCGATATCGCTGAAGATGCGAGACCCAGGGACCATTTCACATCTTATCATCGGTACTTCAGAGGTTCGGCTAATGAGAACGAGGGTGCTCTCCTTCCTGGAGAAGGAGGAGGAGGAGAGGGTCATGGGTTTGAACGGCTAGCCGTGCTTCGTATCCCCAGTCCACCGGTATTCCGCATGTGGTGGGAGGTGGCGAAGGTGAAGGACGATGTCGAAGACGCGCGCGGTTTGTTCTTTCTTGATTGTTCAAATCTGATCGGTCTTCTGTCTTACTCTGGTCTACTCTAGCCAATGGCCTTGAATACCTTAGCCGATACCGTGCACGTTTGGCGAAAAAGGGCTGAGGTCGAATTACTGAAGACAGCTAGCTTAGAGTCTAGAGTATTCATTGACATGCAGGTCACAAAACAATTCATTTTCCGCCGTCAAGTATACTCTATTCTAGGCTGCTCCTTTGTCGTATATTTGCACTCGATGGTGACCGGTGAAGTACGAGCTTATGAAGATGTACATGGTCATCCTAAACAGTTAATTCAAGTGTCCGTGGACACGAGAGCGCCGTCGTAGGCTGTAGATTTCACGGACGCATGCAACCTGGGTAGGAGCATCCCCTGACACTATTTTCTCTTTTCAACCTCAAGGCCTCAACCACGATACTCTACATTTCAGCTTGCCTCCTCATATAGAGTAAATACCCAATTGACACGAACTCTCTTTTCTCTTATGAACTAGTCTCCACTAGAGTCTTCCTTCCTTGCTCAGCCTAGGAAACAGCGTCGAATACCTCTACTTTCCACCAAACGCCCCCACAGGGCGACATCCGATCTTTTCTATGTAGAGTACCCATGTCTTATGTAGAGTCCCCATGTCGTATGTAGAGTATCACTGGCCTCACGTTTCAAAATATCACCGGTCACCCTGGTGTGGATATAGTAGAGTAAACGGCGCGAATGTAAGTTGTAGGTACAACTTGGAAAAGCGGAAATTGTAAATCTCCCTCTCCTCCCGAATCATCTGAATCACCTGAAGCGTGCGTTCATGATGTCGTGGTGGTGTTGAGTGCCGAAAGGCGTAGAGTACGTTTTCGAGCCCTTGCTTTGACGGCCATTGTGTTGGAGTATTCTTCCGCCGAGTCCAATTAGAGACGCTAACCAACCCTTGTATGCCGATGAAGAATGAGAAACCATGAACGTTAACGCGAGGCGAGATGGAACGGCAGCAGATGAATGCCATGGTAATCTTCCCATCCGTAAATACGGGGATTGTCCGACAGGCTACATCCCAGTAAATGTTCTAAGTACAAGTCGCTAAGGACACACCTCGATTTATCACAAGAAAGAAGAAACGATACACAAGGATACGAGTGGAAGGAAGGTATCAAGTCCGTCATATTGAGTCCGTTGAAAAGGTATGTAGAGTACGGAGAGATGTCAAACACGTCAAACGGAATGGACTCTGGAGATAAACAGGACAAAGACAGGATGGGGGACAAAGGAAGTGGCGCGTAGATCGTAGGTCGTGCAGTAAAAGGTAAAACATGGAAGCAACGAATAAGAGTCCACTTGGAACGCTTCAGGCATTTTCATGGGAAACGCGCTCCATCCGAGCTCTCAGAGACCGTCTGTGTGTAACCTAAGTTTCCTTTTCCACATTAATACCCATCTCCTCCAACGTGTAGAGTACGCCAAATCCTCCAAAAACCCGCTACGTCATTGTTGATACCAGAAGACACGATATGACTTTCCGAGGGATGATAAACAATGATGTTGAGGAAGATTAAGATGCCACCCGTGAAGCACGAAGGAGAGGATTGAATCCTCGCGGACGACGCTCGTAGTGAGCGATGCGTTGGAGGCTGAAATTGCCTATGGTAAACGATTTGAACTCCCTGCTGGGAGGTTCGAAGAAGAGCGGCGGCGGACTCGCTGATATGTTTCCGTCAACGGTTGTGCATCAGCGACAATCCTCGCATCCGGTAAGTGGTGGGCGAAGAGGGATTTAGAGTAGGGAAAACGCTAAATCGGGGGTTGAGTCATCTGGCGTGTGGGACGGCGTGAACGAGCATGCTGAGAGTGCTCAGCTGCACTGACGAATGGCAGATAAAACGTTGGATGCATCCGTAAATCGTGTCAGGACATCGCGGGGAAGACGATCAAAGAACCGCATGTCGAATCCCTCGTAGCGAAGAAGATGGATGTCCTCGGGGAACGAGCGAACCAGCACCATAACCATGGTCAACACCCTAGCATATTCCTCTTCCGTTCCCATACCCTCCTTCCCATATCCACGACAATTACGTTTGCGTATAGAGTAATCGCCAACCAACGATACAGCAGCAGCGGAAAACCGACCTCCGGAGAAAGAGGTGACGTCGTGACCGGAACCGGCGTGAAGACGCGCTAGAACGAGGACGCAGATGGCTTCGACTATAGGTGGGCGGGTGCGGGTGGAGGACATGGTTCCGAAGGTTTTCTATAACTGATGTTGACGCCCATTCGCATGGGGATCGCGTCCATGATGAGGATGCGTATGCGGAATATGATGGGACAATCGAGAGAATACGGCTTCGAGGGGGTGACAAGCTGATCTTGACGACCAGGAATTTCTGAAAAGACTGGCGTCGGCGTGGCTAGGAGGGGTAGAGCAGCCAGGCAAGCACCCGGAAGGCATTTGAGCATGCGTATAGAGCACCTAGCGGCGAAGACAAAACTGTTTTCAGACCATGTAAATAATATACAAGCAAAGGAACGTACCTCTACCATGCCCTCATCCCCGAAGGTAACCACACCATGTGCACTACGGCATCAACCAACGTCGAAACTGTGGGTCAGGACCCGACCATCGATTCCCCAACTACCCATCTTGACAAAGCCGAGTCCATCATGCCGTCAGCAGTGATTCTACAGCTGTATCTCAGTGGCCTAGCACGATTAATGGATACACGAGACGAACCATGCGAAAGGGAGGAAAGAAGAGGCAAGGCTGGTGCCGTGACAGAGCCGTAGATGAATCGATGAAGAGCTTTATTTTGAACGAATCTCCACTGGGCAGCGAGCCAAGTCGCGAGACTGGGACACCGCGTTGGTGAGCATACACGACCAGTCGAGAGAGTAAGGAACGTACCAGAGGCCCGTCGTTACACATTTTACAGCAGCAGTCCGTCCACTAATTTCATGACTCATCGTGTGAGACTTCGGGTTCATAGTGCTAGATGTCGTTTTGTCGAAATCCTACGAGAGACTAGAGTTTGTTCAGTTAGTTAGCTGGAGGCCTAAGGGATCACCGGCACCATCTGTACGCACCAGGAGATTGAAGGGATACTTATACTCTAGAGTAGAGCCATTGGATTGAGGAACCTTTGATCACCGATATTGTTATGCTTGACGTTGAAAACGGGTCCAACGTGTCTTGTTATTCGTCGAAGGCGAACGCCGAAGACGAAGACGAGGAGAAACTCTGCCAAATGTTGTTGGAAAGTGGCGTGATGTTGAAAGGCGGGCGCTTGGTCACATGATTCCTTGCCCCTCAATCCCCTTTCTCGTGCACTGTCACCAACATCGCTGCCGTCGTGTTTCAGTGCACGATGTCAACTTCGGAGGCTAAAATCATCGGTGAAAAAAATCAAGATGCACTAACTAAGAGACTCCAGGTGCGTAGTATACTTACACCTATACACCCGGTTATGCGTCCATCGTGCTCGACTTCAACTTGACTTTTGCCGTCCACCAGCTTCCACCCGAAATCTTGGCTTTGATCATCGCCGATCACGCCCCCATTGGTAGCCGAAACCATCTTAAGCCTCTCCTACTCATTTCCCACCAATTCCACGACCTTATTACATCAATCTTCTACGAATCTCTCCTCATCGTATCTGAACATACCAATGAATCTGTCGCACCCCCGGAATCATGGACGTCTCTCTCGCACTCTCATATCCCTAAACTCCATCACACATTTTCCTCCAATCCAATGCTATCATCGTACACAAATATCTTGGTATCCCACTGATATACTCGTCCCACCGACCCCGAATACTCGACCATCCACTCGATCTTCTCTTTCCTAATAAACCTCCAGCGACTCAGCATCTACCCATCCAAAGCCTGCTTCCACGCACTACTGCCCTCACTGCCCAACGTAACATCTTTAACCCACCTAGAACTACTCCATATCTGGGACGCACACACCGCTGCAACCTTAACACTCACCGGGTCATCCAACGATCTATCGTCCATCTCACTACCCCGCGTAGATAAAATTCCTCTCCTATTCAATCTGTGTTCATCGAGCGTGCGTACCATCAGAGGATATCAAGAACTCCTTCCTTTCATTATTGTAGGCCGATTTCCTCGTCTCGAGCACTTGGATGTGCGGTACTCGGGGATTTTACAGCAAGGTTTGGATGCTGACATATGTCGTCGTCTACGCACGCTGAGTCTCTCATGTATAACGGGCGATTTCGTTCTCCCTATACGGGAAAACCTCAAAGCCGTTGAATATCTTAATACCTCGTTCTTGGATTTTAGCGTGCGTCTTTCATTCATTCATTCATTTTTNCTTTTTTCTTTTTTTTTTGTTTCCTTTTTCCTTTTTTNCGTTTTTCGTTGCTTCTCAAATACTGTAATCCACAGCACCAATCCTCCTTCCAACTCCCCTCCCTCCTCTCCATCCCCTCCACCCACATCAAATACATCCGCATGATCGGGATCACTCTCCACCACGACACCATCGTCGTCCGACGTCTCTTCGAACACCACCCAACCCTCGTCATGGTTGATATCGCGGAAGACGCGGTACCCGAAGGCCATGTTACGTTTTTCTATCGGTATTTCAGGGTTGATAGAGGTGATAGAGGTGATAGAGGAGGAGGAGGAGGAGGAGGAGGAGGAGGAGGAGGAGGAGGAGGAGGAGGAAGGGGACTATGGTGAAGAAGAAGAACGACCCCGCAAACGTCGTAAAGTTACTCAAGGCGTTGACGAAGATCATCCCCATGGTGGGGTGCGGCTACCTGGTGGAATCGAGCCAATTCCACCAAGGGCTGGCGGAAAATGCCCTCGCGGTAGCGGAGCACCTTGGCGACGAGCTGAAGCTGCTTTATCAATTCCCTACTCAGAAGCTTCACGAACTCTCATTGGACGCTTAATCGTTGCTGCAGAGCAAGTTCAGCCTCAAGACTCCACAAGCTGGGCGTTTTCAATAGCGAACTACCTCCACTCCCCTGAAACTCATTGCCTCAAAGTCCGTCTCTCTAAAGGGACGTCAATGGTCTCGGTAGTCAAAGATATTACCAAGCTAACAGCTGAACGAGCGGGAGAAGAGCTATGCGGTGTACTCAATTTGATGCGCTTAGCTTGTCAGGTTGATTGGTACGTTGCTTCTTTCTGCCTTTCTAGCTCACCCATTGATTGCTTTCAGTATATCTAACCAGGAAAATAGCCAAGGACGACCTTCCCTGGCTGACATATATGGAACGCAAGGGCTAGAAAAGTATGTTTTACTGCGAACATTCATGAAATGGGTGTGCAAAGGTCGTAAGTATGCTTCGCTTGCTGCTGCTGGTGCGTCGCGCTTGTTCCTTTGTTTGTCCGACGCTTAACGAGTACACAAATTCCAGGAAGCGTGTATATTCTATGGATGATTGTGGCAACTCATTCATCAAAACTCGTGTACTCGCTCAGCGATCAGGAGATCAACCATATATGTACTCTACTCCAATCACCGACTCTAGGTAAGCTTTACCACTCTTTTTTACTATTATTTCTAACAATGTCTTTGAAATAATCAGACGATGACTTTGGGAAGCTAACCTGCAACCTTATCATTCCAACTCTAGTCAGTCTAGGTCAGCAACATCCCTTGATTATCGAAGATATGTTTGAGGCCGGCAACATCGTCGGCGGTGAAAGTCCTCACCTCGATTGCAATAATCTGGCTTCCACTCAGACGATACTCGAACGTCTCCAACACAAGTGCGTACACATCTTACTCTGTCGTATAACCATGTTCTGATGAGTCGACTAAAGCAAATTTCGCGTTAGGGAGAGGAACCTTGTGGCTTGGGGGTCGTTTCTCCCCTCTCCAGTGCCAAGTCGCTCCCTCTCTGCACTTTATGCATGTACTAGTCTGGATCCTGATGAAGGGGAGGTCACCCTAGCACCAGCCGAGGCTTTGGAAGCCCAACAGCAAGTTATACAGAAGTTATTATCACCCAACTTCTCTGCCTGCCACGTTTTGTACACCACCTACGATCCCCAGAAGAAATATCACCTGGAACGTATCAACATGGATCTGCCGGCCCGAAAGCGTCTGACTCAACAAGAGCGTAGGAATGCTCAGAAGGCTAAGGATGTTCAGAGCCTGGCAGCTCTATCATTGTTGGTGAGTAACCTTTCAGTGTTTGCGACTATATTGAACCTGACAGATCCTCCGATCTTTAGTTGAGATCGTTCTACAAAGAAGGAGAAAAAACCGAGAAGGCTTATGTTCGAATCCCTTCGGGTATTGAAGGGTGAGAAAACGACATTCGTCTGTTCCTCCAACTTTTCTAAGGTTATTTTTAGGAACCTCCCCCTCATGGTTAAATCCGATGCAGAGGAGCTAATCTTCCTTCGTGGGTGTCTGCCCCCCCATCTCAGGGATAACCTGCTGTCAAAAGTTATCACCATCTTCGGGAATCTCAAGGAACGCACAGCAAAGTCCAAAGAAAACGGCCAGTGGACGAGTATTCACTTCGATTTTTATAATCGATACAGTACCAATGTAGGTGTTTGGGTTTGTTCGCTAGGAAATCTGCTTATCCATTATAGGGATCTGAGGCTCCTCAAGATATCCACCCATCGCTCCTTACGAAGGAGGGGAAAAAAAGAGCCCAACCGTCACTTTTTCTTCCCCGCCCTTCAGCTGATATCAAACTATTTCCCAAAGCCTACCAAGACCTCCAGGAGCTGTTTCAAGATGTTTTTGAGTCACTACGCTTGCAGGTACAGCCTTTCTTCTCTGCTACTGCGATACCTTGAGTGCTAACCCGTTATACCAGCTTGAATCTTTATTACCTTCAGAATACAAGATTGAAAAGATGTTCGCTGATATTTTCCCCAGTGCGGACGTTTCTCCAGTCTTCCCATTCAGCGGAATCGTGGTGAACTTGAACGTCCAAACCCTCATCCACCAAGACTGCGAAGACGTAGTTCTCTGCTTGGTTCTTGCGATTGGGGATTTTGTCAACGGTGATCTTTGTTTCAGTCATGCAGGCCTTCGTATCCAACTACAAAATGGCGAGTGGATTGTGTTTGATTCTAGAAGAACAGCACATTTCAACATGCCCTTCCTTGGTAAGGCGAGGAAACAGAAGAGTGCAGCTTGAAATAGTTGTCGGGGGGTTTAGGGTCTTGAGGACGTAGTAGATACGGATGTGGTCCTCTGGGGTGATAGGAGCACCAGAGCCGGGGGGTGTCTTTGCAGTAGACGGTCCCCAATTGCCGGATTCCAGAAGGAGCGGGAGTGAGCGAGGTCTTGGCCCTCTTAGGAACAGGGCCGGTGACGGGGGAGGGATATAGTCGATGAGGTGGGAGAAGGGGCCGTAGAAAATGAAGAGGCCTTGGATGAGGAAGAGGATGAGGATGAGGCTGTAGACGAGGAAGGGGATCCCAACTCAGGGTAAGTATACGTATGCTCCGCCTTGCGCTTGAGACCGCGTGCAACGTTAGGATGTAGTGAGAGATCGCTGCACAGCTCGGAAATAGGACATTCTTCTGTACGGCAAAGGGGACGTGCTGTTTGCCTTTTCCCCCCTTTCCCCTTTGCGGGCAGGACGTCTTCTTGCAATTTGAGCGAGTATTCCATCTTGGTCAGAATCCAGGGGGGGGCGTGCGTCGTTTTCTGTCTTGGATGGGATGCCATACCCGGAGGTGT
>JAPEVF010000921.1:0-17802 GCA_029747585.1 Pleurotus djamor | reverse complement strand
ATACTTTTTGCATTAATATGAAGTGGTATGATTTATACACATTTATTATAACTGCTCAATTTTTTTGGTTTTGTTTATCAACGCTTTCAGAGCTTTCCTAGCTTTCCTAGCTTTTCCAGCTTTTTGTGCTTTTGAAGCATTGGCGCTCGCTATGTAAGTATTACAGCGTCTTTTTCTTGCTTTGTCATATCTCTTGTACAAAGCATAACTTTAGGCGCTTTTTCTATTTTAGATATACAAGATACCTTTCTCCCACAGCTTCTTGATCTTATCTAGCTTCCATCTGCTCCTGGTAAAAATGATGTTTTCCTGATGCCGTATCCTGGGGGACTTCACGGCGATGAATTGCAGGAGGTACGTAACATGTACTGTATTTGTATGGTGTTTCCGTCTCATAAGAAACACCTGTGAGCCCTTGAAAGCAAGATAATTCAACACCTCAATTCCCGTCCTTACTACCCACTTGTTACTATTTCTCGCGCGTAAACATACTTTTGTCATTAATATTGTTACAAAGCCTCATCTACCAGTCAGTCTGTTTTGCCATATTTATATGGCCCTTCCTTCGTTATGGAGAAGCAACATGTGAGGCTCGAAGATGGAGCAGAGAAGCGGGTCTTGTACTCTACTAGACATGTGGTATAGGGGGNAAAGGGGGAAAGAAGGGGGTTTCGAGTCCAAACTGAGGGGAACCCTCACATTGCTTGGCCTGTTCCGGACTCCTGACCCAGTCACGTTGCAGAAGCCCCTGAAGCGCCGGAACGATCTAACCAATAGATATTGCGCTCTAAGCAGAGTATAACTCCAGCTTTTGACTAAAAGGCTGACTTAACAGCTTTTAGAGCCATGAAAAGTACTCGTCTGCCAAGGAGGGAGGGCCTGTCATCTCATTGAAGGTGATAGCCCCTTTGCTGCGGTATGCGGACGATCGGAGCTTCAACCGGCATCGGGGAATGGACGCAAATGGAAATTCCAATCTATTGTTTCTGCGCTTTTCGGACTCCGCATCCTGGGTTGCGGAAGCGCTCACTGTGCGTCTAATTTTCTCTGAGCCTGACCACCACCGCACCAACAATGAGCGGCTTCACCATCGTTATCGCTCTTTTCGTAATCCTCGGGTTGATGGCTTGTGCAGCGTTCTTCACTCCCAAGGGTCCTCATCAAGTGTATGTTACCTTTTGACTAGCTTGAAGGATGACGCTGATGAGTTGAATAGAACCATACGAACCAGTGCCATGTTGACTTTGGCTTCTTGCTACTTGATATGGATGATTACCTACATAGCGCAGCTGCATCCATTAGTCGGTGAGTGCATGAAGGGAATGATGGAGCTAGTGAGCAGCGGCCTGACGCACGTTTGGCAGCACCACACCGTTCTGCGGCCGAGGCGTAGGGGTGAGGGTGAGTACGCCAAGCCTTGTTACAGTTCAATTTACTGAGAATCCGGTGGCTTTTACAGGACTTGGACCCCTCGATAGGCTTTTCTCTATCTTGACTATACCCATTGTCGCGTCATGTAAATAATTGCGAGGCAATTCGGCTGCGCAATGCATCTTGTATCGACCCCCGACCGACGCAAGCTGTCACTGCATCCAAGAAGGACATCGGCGAAGCTTTGAGCGCGGGCCTGCGAACGGTTATTTTGAGAGGTACTGCCATGCAACAGACCCAAACCTTCCGGTATGAGTGATGCTGTTACCATGAAGCCGGCGATTGTGGTGTCTCGTCATTCTAATGTCGCTTGCTTTACCCTTCGTGCTCTCTCATCCACCCGTGCTTCAGTTCTTCCAAATATGTCCCTCGAATGACGATATCCTTTCTCCCCAGACCCTCACTCCAGGACATTGAGAACCGTCGCCGAGGTCCATGGACGAAGCACGTGACAGTTCAGTCCATAATTCATTAGCTGTGACGTCATGCGTCCCTTCTCCTTTCAAATTCTAGCACCATCCACGATGTGGGCGTTACGACGGAAAGACGATGATGCTCTCTATGAGCTACTTCCCAATGGCGAGATGAGCGAGAGCAGGTATGTCGCCCCAAGATCGCTGCTTTCGTCACGAACGCCAAATATTTCCTAGGCGCGCACCCCGCCAGTCGGGCCATCACAGACTTCCGATTTTTCGTGGCCGACGGACAGTATACTTACTGTTCGCTTCAGCAACATTCTTTCTCGCTGGTCTTNGCCTTTTTTTTCATGGACGCGATTGCCCTTAAGCGGCCCGGTGGATATGACGCCGTTCTCAGATACCTCTGGCCTATTGGTCTGCCCAACCGAATGGATAACTGGGAGAATGAGAACAGCAAGGGCATGCGGGCACTGTTTACCTGCATGGCAGAAGGCAACTGCGCACAAAACCAAACCAGCATAGTGCTCTTGTCTTCACCGCATTTCAAAGACGTTATAGCCGGCCATACGTCCGGGGAGGATATCTGGTGCGTAGTACTCTGATCTATCTCCTAACCCGCCATTAACTATTTCAACTTCTAGGGCTATGAGCATCGTATGTCGATCCCTTGGTTATTATCTCCGCGCCCATTGACTCACCTACGTTTCTAAGCTACTTTCTCTCCGAGAAATGGGGTACACAACCATCTATGCACCTCACAATTACGAACTAGCAAGGACATACCGACAATACCCACATCTCGTGAAAGCAATAATACTGGCGGGCTCTGACGCACACAAATGCTTCGCCGACTCAAAGTGTATCAAAACGCCCTCGCACCCTCTCGGGATTCCAGTTTGGAAGATGTTTTCCTTTCACTATTGGACTGGTGGTGATCATCCCCTCGGTAGTCCATGGACACTATCGCCCGAAAACTACCCTCTGCTCAACCCCAAGAATTCTGGCCTCAACTTCTACCTCGGGTACAGCATCGAGCGCACCTGCATGACAATGCCGTTCACGCCTGCCAAAGATCGACCTATGCAAGCCTACATTCTGTCGAAACAAACTTCTTACCTTACACAGCAGAGGCGTTTTTCTTGGTCCAAGATCAAGTTCAATGATCCGCCCTTCCCTTTGACATTCATCGCGGGGATGCGCAACAGCACCGACGGCTCGGTAACCATACCTGAAGGATGGCACAACCTTGGTCAGCTCAATAAAACGCAATTCTTCCACCAACTGGAGCGAAGCAGGGTACTAGTAGGGATTGGCTCGCCTACCCTGAGTCCGAGTCCTTATGATGCGCTGTGTATGGGCCTTCCGTTTATCAACCCCATTTTCAGCTGGGCAAAGGATAATCCAGATGATCGCTCAGAGTGGGAGGCGCAACACAATGGACTGAAGTATGAAGATCCCCCGTATGTTTATAACGTCCGGAAAGACGATGAAGAAGGATTTTGGTCTGCTATACGCTCTGCCATCGACAACCCCATCCCAAGGTCGGCAGTTGACGTTGATGTCTGATCTTCTGCCGAATACTCACCCGAAGTTGATGTTAGGTATATTGTGCCGAATATGACCATGGATGCCTTGAAGCATCGAATTGGCATGCTGGTCGAGGGCGACTGGCGAGCCAAGGCTGAGATGTTGTTAGCTGAGCGAAAGAGCTCAGGGAAGGGAAGGGTGAGCAATGCGACTTCTGGCCAAATATATCTTTCATTCTGACTCCAAGCCGTCGAGCAGCTTTTTGAGCTGTGAATTGATGCATCGATGGTGTGGATTCTGGAATATCTGTGGGAACCAGTGATCGAATATAGCAAGCCTTGTATCATAGCATCGGGGACATACTCTAGCTGAGCAACACCGACTTAATTGATTCTTTATTCTTGACGTGATGCACACGCGGTTCACTCCTTTTTCAGGTCTCCATCGCACCACCATGTGAACACTGGTCACCCCTCGTAGCAAGCTAACATGATTCGGCCATGACCTGTGCCTTATGCCGCGAAAGTGCGAGCTGTCTCTCTTAGGGTTCTCAACTTCTCATCCTACGGGATGTTCGGCGACGACTCCCAGCCTCATTTGCGTACATAGACCTTCGCCGTGGTTGCGGCCATCGCTGTGGCCACGAAGCAGAAACATCGTGTTACGTAACCTATCCGTCAACACCTGAATGGGACTTCCCGACTAGTCTCAGTATGGCATCACCATCACTTCCTTATCCTCCCGTGGTTGAGTCGTTTACCTTGGCAAGTTAATTCTGGAAACATCATCTGCATCATATCGCCTTCACTATCATGTGTACTCAATGTGTTCCCCCCCCCCCCCCCNACGGTCAAGCAACACCGCTTTCGTCCTCTTGAATCACTTCATCGTGCAACAACCCACTCATCCTCCGCATGTGGTCGTTCAACCGGAAAGACGATACCTGTCACTATGAACTGGTGCCCAGTGGTGAGACTGGGGAATCTAAGTCCGTGTTTCAACTGCGCTCTATTCTCCATTGACGCTGAATCATTCCTTAGAGCCGTTCGTCGCCCGCAATACAGGCGGGTGGCATATTTCCTGGCGGCCTCGACATTGTTCTTGTGCGTTAGCCTTACCTTGTTCCTCGTGGACGTCATAGTCCTTCGTAGAACCCAAGCAAAGGAATCTACACATAGCGATGTGAGTAAGGAAGGATCTTCTGCCCTCCTCAGATATCTTTGGCCTGTCGGATTGCCCGATCGAACAGATAACTGGGAGAACGAGAACAGCAAGGTTATGCAGGCTTTGTTTACCTGTATCGCGGAAGACAACTGTGCGCAAAATCAGACAAGTATCGTGTTGTTGTCTTCGCCCCATTTCAAGGATACAATAGCTGGGCATGTTTCTGGAGAGGATATATGGTGCGTCGCAAGTCCTTTTTTTTCATCAGTAGTCAGAGTTATAATCATCTTCAGGGCTATGAGCATCGTAAGTATGTTCCTTTATCGGACACATTCTTCCACCAATTGACCCCGCCACGCTTTCAAGCTACTCTCGCTTCGAGAACTTGGTTACACAACTATCTATGCACCTCGCAATTATGAATTGGCTAGGACCTACCGCCAATACCCCCATCTTGTGAAAGCAATCTTGATAGAGAGCTCAGACGCGAACAAATGTTTTGAAGACTCGAAGTGCACCAAGACATCGTCACATCCTCTTGGGATTCCCGCTTGGAAGATGTTCTCCTTCCACTTTTGGACTGGCGGGGATCATCCTCTAGGCAATCCCTGGACGTTATCGCCCGAGAACTATCCCCTCCTGAATCCATCCAATTCAGCGCACAATTTTTATCTCGGATATAGCATCGAGCGTACATGTATGGCAATGCCATTCACCCCTCCTAAAGACCGGCCCATGCAAGCCTACGTTCTATCGAAACAAACCTCTTATTTATCGCACGAAAACTTTGCTTGGTCCAACATGTCGTTCGATCCACCACCCTTTCCACTGCAGATTGTCTCGGGGATGCGTAACAACACCGACAGCTCCGTGGCTATACCTGAAGGATGGAATAACCTAGGGAGGCTCGACAAAACGCAATTCTACCATCAGCTTGAGCTGAGCCGTGTGTTAATTGGGATTGGTTCGCCTTATTTGAGTCCTAGTCCTTATGATGCACTTTGCATGGGTGTACCGTTTGTCAACCCCATTTTGAATTGGGACAAGGATAGACCTGATGACCGGAGTCGGTGGCATACGCAACATGATGGATTGAAGTATGAGGATCCTCCGTATGTTTATAACGTTCGGAGAGGCGACGAAGAGGGGTTTTGGTCTGCCATCCGGTTGGCGATTGATAATCCTATTCCAAGGTATGTCTCCGTCTTGAGCCTCCCATATACTTCGTCAGGTTGCTTACCACGTACCGACGCGGTTAGGTACATTGTGTCTAATATGACTATGGAGTCTTTGAAGTTTAGAGTAGGTCAGTTAGTGGAAGGTGACTGGCGAAGCAAAGCCGAGGTATTACTAGCAGAGCGAAAGAGTTCGGGGAGGGGAAAAGTGAGCACAACGTCTTTCTGGTTCCACAAGGCTTTCCTGACATTGCCCTGATGCATAGCTTTTCGAACTTTAAGACGAGGATAGCTATAGCGTTTGTAAGCTGCGATTGAAGTCAACCAATGTATAAATGTTTCCCTAGCAGTGCGGGGGGNCGCTTCTCAGATGAGTATTGCTGTCCATAGCGGAACTTTACTTATGAACGTCGTGTTTGGATAACTTTCCTACGAGGCCGTTTTCGAATCTGGAACAGTGGGAATGCGTCTACGAAGACCTGATCGATCGAGCAGGACTAGCAGTGATTGGATTTCCTCCCACTTTGCTCGATGTACCTTGCGCTGGTTATGAGCAAACCACGTCAAACGGCGCGACGATCAATTTTAACAGACAAACATCAAGGGAGCGAGCAAAATTCAGTGGTCAAGTATCACAGTTGCTGGTGGGTATCAAAAATCAGATAAAGACTAGTAGACGTATGCTCCACATTTTGGGCACGATGTCGGTCGTTGGTATAGTTCCTCACCGCAGTAAGGCTGAGGACAGTGCATTACTGGCTCCTTCCCAGAAGTCTTGAGGGGACTTGGTCTGAGGGCCGTCGATTTTGATGTCGATTCTTTGAGTCTTGACGACGAAGCGTTGAACTTGAAGCACATTTCCGTGGTGATCGAGGTGTTGATAGGTACTAAGGGGTTGCTAGGGGGAAACGGTCACATCTGAGAGAAATCGCGAGCATACTTCCTTACAGGTTTTTGGGGTTCGTTGATAACGTTGTAAGCTGGGTTGGTAACTCGGTGGGAGAGACGATAGAGAAACAGCACCGTGGAAGACCTAGTTCTTATAGTATAAGTTCTCCCCAGAGTACTTACTTACGAGCGCTGCAATTGACAATCCCGAAATGGGTTGTAGTTGGGGCTATTCATTGGCGCTTCACCGGCACTACACCAGCCATGCGCTGCGGATTCACTGATCAGTGATGCATTGACGAGTACGAGTCCAGCTGGGAGGCGTCGGCGTACCTAGTTTTGCATGGTCCAAATTATGCTGGTACTAGTAGCTACCAGTGTTAGGAACGGGTCACATCAAGTGAAAGGGGTGGTCGCTCTCCAAGGAGAATGTCGCTGAAGTTGAATTAGAGTCCTCAACTTGACGGTGGTAAGTAAGTTGATGATGTTGGTCGGAGAATTGAAGGTTGGAGCCGGGCGGCCCGCAGTTTGTCTCTGTTCCCGGTTTTGGCAATCGGGCGCTTATGCACCATTGAACCAATTGTCGTCCACTTGATGGACGATGGTCACTACGTTCGAGCCACTGTAACTCTCATCCTGGTCTAGGATCTGGTTCCGCCCATGGCTGCGTACCTGTCGTCGATAGTATTCCAAGGTGTGTCGCCGTCTTAAGCCTGCCCTCGGGTTGCTTACCACGTACGGACGCTGTTAGGTGCATTGTGCCAAATATGACACTGGAGCCCTTGAAGTTCAGAGTAGCTCAGCTGGCGCAAGGTGACTAGCAAGGCAAAGCTTAGATCCTCCTAGTATGTAGAGCGAAAGAGTTCGGAGAGTGGAAAGGTGAGTTGTGCAATCTTTCTCGATCTGCGAAGGGTTCTGACGTTGTCCCGTCGCGCAGCTTTTCGAAAAACTGTAGAACGAAATTACCCGTAATAAGCTGAGACGGATGCATCAATGCTTACGGTGCGTGAACGTTTCTCAGCTGAGTATCACCGTGCTCATGAGCGTGGTAGTTCCATAGCTCAATCATCCTACCAGGCAAAGGCCGGCTTTCGGACCTTGGAATGCATCTGCGAAGGCCTGATATGATCCAGCGAGACTAAGAGTGATTGGATTTTTCTTCCACTCCGCCCAACTGCTTTTGTGGATTACGATGCGAAAGGGCGACCTGTCGATCAGAATTCAGCGGTCAATCATCTCTTCCTCGGTTCCCCAACGGTTCCCTGCACACGTACTCATGGATTGTGCGCTTGCCACTAGTCTCAGCGTCTTTTACCAGCCAATAATAGCCCAACACCAACGCCAGACCTGCTTCTAATGTATTTTACACATGTTCTCGACGCCTCGGTCACACTCCGCGCACGGAAATTAATTTCCTGTACAACTCCTTGATGACCTCCATTGGCCGCATCATGCAGACTAGCGTGTCCGCCTCTCTTTCCAAACGTACGGATCGCTTCGTCGCAGTGATTCAGAAGACCCTCTTGATGAAGTTGCTTCCCAGCCTTTGATCATTCGCCGACTCACACCTCGAATGGAGAGACTACGAGTGCACATCGTGCCCTCCTTTAAAGGCGGACAGAACAAACCCGTGAATCACCAACCAAGTAGTTCTCCAGTCCCACTACAAGGCAGTCAGAACCTCGCAAATGGCTTTCGTCTCAGCTTCCCTTATCACTCTCGTCTTCGCTGTCGTCGCGCATGCCGCCGGCGACAAGGCCCACACCAAGGCGACTGCAGAAACTAAGGCCGTCGGAGACATCTGCTTCGGTGAAGGCAACACTCCTTTCTTCCAACCAGTAAGGCGTATTCCATCCGTTTACTATATGAAGTTTATAACTGACTTTTCTCCATCTTAGAATGAAACTGTGGAGAGCTGCTGCCCTCCTCCCTTTGGTATCACTTGGTTCGACGAAACCAAACGGATCGGAGAGGTGAGTCCATCGTAACCACGCGACCTTTCATGCAATTTTCTGACACATACACGTCTCCTTAAAGTGCTGCCCAGCTGGACAAAAATGGTCTGGAGATCAAGCTACTGTGGTAGGCGGATGCTGCAGTACCGGACAATCCTGGTCTCAAGACAAAGCCTCCGGTCTTGGAGGGTGTTGCGCTCCCGGATTCTCCTTCAAAGGCGACAAAGCGTCTAAAACCGGAGATTGCTGTGCCGCTGGTCTGGTCTGGTTGAACGGAAAATGCGCTCAACCTCCTCCTCGTCCAACCTGCAAAGACCTCGCCGACCCCGTTTGCGCATCTGACACCGACTTGGGCATCAAATACGGTCATTGTTACGTCCTCAAATTCAGCGATGGCACTCAACTCGGAGGTGATCATGACAGTCCCACCTACTCCAAGAACGGCTACTTCAGAGACGTTCCGTTCAAAGTGTGTAAGGCTACCACTGACTGTTCGTTGGGAGACGCCGTGCCTACCGATGGATCATGGTTCCTGCAAGATCAAATGGGTCGACCTCAGGACGCCGCTGGTACTGTCGGATGGGTTGATAATGGGTTCAACGGTACCCATATCAAGTTCAACACCAATGCGGCCCAAGCTGGCCTGTTCAAGGGTACTCCTGTTTGCTCGGGCGGTAAATGTTACTTGAAGCTGAGGGGAGGACCCACTGGTAACGGTGGTATTGGCGCAACTTGCCCTATGGAGACTCATGGTCTTACCTTCGTAAGCGACCTCTTCGCTGTTGCCTTAATGTCCGAGTCTGACTATGCTGCCGTTTAGTGGCCCAACCCCAAGGTTACCCTCGACGTCAGCTTCACGGAGACCGCTTGTTCCGGTCCTGATGCACCTTTTGTTCCTGCAGGCGCCCAGACTGCTAGTTTCTTCAACGCAGACGCTTCCCGTTCTAGCGCTCCTGCTACATCTTCCCTCGTTGCTGCAGCCAAGGTCGCTGCGGTGACTGGGAAAGTTGCCCGTCGTGGACGAGTTTGAGGAAGCCATCGTTGTCAGGTTGGATGGACAACGATTTGAGTAGAATCCGTGTTATCCTATGTCGGCTAAACAATGTGTTTTAGTTACAGGATAGAATGAATGCGATGCCCCTTGGTCATTGGACATTGAAATCTGAGTGCAGAAGAAGTCCAGTGGATATGAGTGCACTTCATGATCCCCACTCGCACCATGAGACCGTGCTTCAGTGATACTGATCAAGATATCGGAAGATTCTATTCGCCATACAATACCGCCCACACATCAAGACATGGGCGCTGAGTATCCGTACCCTGCCCCTCATGTATGGTGTATGCACACACAAGGTTGCTCATATAAACTGAGGACCACTGTCCGGTTTCAATTATCTCCGAGTTACCCAGGTCGCCGTCACTCAAAAATACCAGGATCCCGAGCAATCCTGGCGTAAGCACCCGAACACAGATGCCAACAACTCAAGTCGCAAGCAAAGAAGGCTTCGTTCCCTTCACAGTGGGCGGCGAAACCTTCCAAACATGGTACAGAGTCTTCGGTGACATCGAAGGTTCGCCATCCACTCCTCTTGTGGTGCTACACGGAGGCCCAGGACTCGCGCACGACTACCTGCTCCCCATCAGCGACGTCGCCGTCAACCGACCGGTCATTTTCTATGATCAAATCGGATGCTCCCGCTCGACCCATCTCCGAGAGAAACCACCCACCTTCTGGAACATCGACATCTTCATCGACGAGCTCGTCAATCTCCTCAAATACTTCAAGATTGAAACCAATTTCGATCTCATTGGACATTCTTGGGGAGGCATACTTGGTGCTGAGTTCGAGGTTCGCAGGAAGCCAGCTGGGCTTCGTCGCCTCATCTTGACCAACTCGCTCGCGAGCATGGCGTTGTGGAACCAGTCCAATGGCCAGCTGTTAGCTAGCTTCCCAGAAGAGGTTAGAGAAGGGATGCAGTTGGCCATGTCTGCACCAGAGAAATACCAGAAGGCGTTGGCAGCGTTCCATGCAGTGCACGGCTGCACCGTTAAACCGGTCCCACAAGAGTTCGTCTATTCAATGGATCAAGTGTTTGGAACCAACGGAGATCACTCCGTCGCTATTGGCATGTGAGTTCAATCGCCACAACCCCCTTGCAACTAGGATACTGAGGCCTCTTCCCGTAGGTTCGGTGGCGAGCTGAAGGATTGGACCATCATCGATCGTCTCTCGCAAATCCGAGTTCCGACTCTTGTCATCAACGGACGGGCAGATATAGCCCAGGACTTTGTCGTTGAGCCATTTTTCCTACACATCCAAAAGGTCAAGTGGATTACGCTTGAGAAAGCGAGCCATTCTCCTATGTGGGAAGATCGTGAGAGGTACATGGAGTTGATAGAGGGGTTTTTGAGGCCTCCAGTAGCAGCTTGACCTGCTGTTTTCATTTAGATCCGTATAAATCATGCCGTGGAATTCAATCTTCGAAACATACCTAAGAGCCCGCACGATCATCCCCTTAACTCCGACGGACGAAGGTAAAAACGAGAGTAAATAACAGTCACAAGTCTTCCTCTACCTGCTAATCTGGGCATCCTCGGAGAGTCCGAGAGCGATCTGAGGGTGTGGACGGTACTCAAGGCGAAGGGAAATCATCGAGATTTGTGAAGTTGAGATATAGGGTTGAAAGAAGGGAGAGGGAAGGCAAAGGTTCCACATCAAGGTTGCAACATACATGATGAAATAAATACGGATTTAGAACTGACTACGAAGAGTCTTCATCACTCGCTTGTGAAAGGGAGCTCTACTAGGTGATAATCGAGCGGGAATTTATCGTATTCCTCCCATTGACCTACGGGTGTGTGGCTTGTGAGTATTCTGTCCTTGACGAACAAGAACTGCAAACTCACCCGACACGAGGCCATCAACACTATCCACATAACAATAATATACGTTCTCAATCAGAGAAACCAGACCTTCCTCCAATGTAATCTCCACCGCTAGCTGGGCGGAAACAACGATGACATCAATCTCTGCATCGGGAAATTGAGCTTTGAGTTGCTCAACCCCAGTCTTCTGAGCATTGAGTTCGTCAAAAGGAACAAAATGGAAAACAAAGAGTCGGTTGGCCTCGGCATTGTAGATGAAGCTATCGAAGGAAGATTGTCTTGGTGCAATGGGGCGATAATAAGCGGTCTTCTTGGCGAGGGATGCCGACTCCAACTCGTTCCTTGTGAAGATAATAACGGGAAGACGGGGGACGGCCGAGGATGATTGCGACACAGTACCGCTAATCGAAGGTGAGGGCGAGGTCATGAGAGAACAATCGACGGGAGTCAACGCAGCGTCCGGCATAGAAAAGTGTCCTAGTGTATTATCCGATTTCGCAAGCCTTCGCAAAGGCCATGGACTGATGCAAGGAAGGCGCTCATGCATGGCACCTTCAAAAGCAAGACCAGAAAACGACCGATCTGGCATGAAGTACATGCATAAGTTGAAAAACGCGGCTTGTGTTACTATCTTGGCGTGGACGAGGCTAACGTTGATGAGGTTGGCGATGAAGGGCGTTATGATCGTACCGGTTTGTAAACTTCTCATGTCCATAGGTAATGTCATGAACAATGCTTCAGGAAAGTCGGCCCTGTCGCCTTCATATCCGAGGATGACACCCCTGATATGACCAACGGTTGCTTCGCCAACAAGTAGTAGTCTCTGTGATAAATCGTTTAGATGGATGACCAGTGCACGTCTGTTGCGGAGGGATTGGACGAGTCTCATGGATGGGCCAAAGCAGGCAAAGGTTGTCTTGGCTTGCGTGGCATCGACTCCGGAAAGGCGGGCACTAAAGATCATTCAGAGTCGCACTAAATCAATGAGATGGAGACGTGACATACCATGTAAGGGCTTCATCTACACTAGGTGGCCGCATGGTCCACTTATCGATGTACTTGCGCGACTTGGTCGTCCAGCGCAAGCCCACATCGCTCGACGAAGCCGCCGCCACGAAGAAAACACGATCAAGACACTTCAACCAGGGACGCACGGAGGAGTAATTACAATCAAAAAGCCAGAACACGCTGTCCAAATTATGCCGTCGAGTTAGCTTCTCAAACTGCAACTGCGTCAAAGTGTAGAAACCCATGTGACAGATGAAGTGTATATATTCGGCGCAGTATTGGAAGATAAAGGGGACTTCGTGTTCCATGAGAACAAGGGCGAGAAAGTCCAGAAACACGGTTTTCCCTACACCGGATATAATGAGGTGAGGTTTGCAGGGAAAGAGGCATTTAACTTACCTATGGACGGAGAGCCCCTAATTATGATGCCACCGTTTGGTGCGGGTGCAGCTAGAAGGGCGACCTGTTCTGGTGACAGAGTAAGAGACATGGGGTCCGTGGGTCCATCGTGTTGCATGTCTTGCGGAGGATCACCAGCGCGCACCAGGAGAGTATCCTGCAGCGCTGTGATATATTCAGACCTCACGATGAGAGATGAATCATAGAAATACAGAGGAGCCAATTCGACAGAGATAGTCGGGGAGCCGTGTCGACTTTCAATCAGAGGTTTCGTGCCCCAATGTTTGGCTATCATGGCTTGTCCAAAATCCTCAACGTTTGAGAGGGCATCGACGGTGTCGATCAAGGCCGTCAGTGACTCGGACATGATGGGGGCTGAGTCGAAGTGATTAAGCGCCGTAGGATGCACCCTGGCCCCAAGGAGTGCCGACAAGCGAAGAGCGCAACGAACGGGGTACTTTCGAAAACCAAAGGACATCAGAGGCAATGAGCAAACGAAAAGCTTCGAAAGACTATCAACTGTTGATACAAGTAGTCCGTCTGCGCTACCTACAATAACAATAAGTACCAAGTATCAAGAAAACAATGAGAGCAGACGATGCAAGATATAACGACTCCGTAAGTATAACAGCTTTGACGTCTAGCCTGAAACACAAACCTAGCTGCGTGGATGAATAGGTAGAGGACAGTAACAGACGTCAAAACTTACAATTACTCTACTATAAACCAACACCAGGGACAAACGGCATATCACGGTAATGTCGAACCTTGACCGAACTAGCCTTCGTGCTCTTGTTCGGCATGCGTTCCCATATAGGATCTACGTCGGGTCCATCAAGGTCTCCAGCGCCATCCCATCCCCAGCACCAAACTAAACAGGGATACAAACACCCATCAGAAACGAAGAGGCAGAGAGAGAGGACTGAAAGCACGCACCATATTCAGGACCAGAGTTGAAGATGAGCGGTTCACTCTCCTCTTCAGTGAACAAACGATCATGGGGTCCAAACCATGCACGGTCCTGGGGATCGGTACGTGGGTTATCTGGCAGACCGCCTAGACGGACGAATCCTCGAATGGCTGTGAGGTTGCGCCGCGAAGGGTGAATAATTTCATAGACACGCTATTGGGGAGAGCATCGGTTGTGGTCATGTACAAATAAGGGAGAGAAAATGGTGAACGCACTCGATCATACGCCAATTTAACACGGGGCACCATCATAATACGGCCATAACCAGCCTCCCAGTAATCGTTGCATATCAAGCTACATTCACTAGCGCTACATTCGTTTTCCGTTATCCGGGCCATTCGGAACCGCACATGAGGGGGCTCATAGAAGGGAGCTGGATCCAAAACTGCTATGCCGTTCCAACAGCTTTGGACCTGGATGGGAAGATGTCGCTGGAAACGCATAGACGAGTCACTATGGTGGAAGATCCTCTCGAACGGAGCATTCTCCAGTGCCGTCCCGTTAATGTCCCGAGCCACCCAGTTGTCATAGAATACAGGTGACTGTATTTCTTCGTGGTACATGTAATCTGCTGCACAGGTGATCCCAGCGTTGTTCAACCGCGACTGCCAGATGAGTTCAAGCAGGTCATCGACGCAGGGCAGGATATCGTTCATGAAGACAATGGTATCGAAGTATTCGCTTTCGGCATCGCGAAGTTCATGTAGAGGGACAAACGCAGAGTTCCGCACTTCTGCAAGGTACTCGATACGATGGTTGAAGGCTCCTCGCGTGCGCTGGGATGTTCGGATGGTAATACGCATGCCAAGTGACCGCGTGAGAGCATCGAAAATTCGTAGCAGGGCTTTGGTTTGGTCGGTGGAACCGTTCTCGTAGATGGATATGAACACGTTGTGGTACCCGAGGATGGCTGCTACACGGAACATGGTTGCGAAGAGATCTGGTATGATGTCGAAGGAGTTGTACAAGTTGATGGCAAAAAAGTACTTGTGCTCGGAGTCGGAGGCGTGCTTGCTCGTTGACCTGGATAGTAGTGGCTGCTGCTGTGTTGCTGAAGAGGTGAACATGGACGCAAGCCACGACGTATCGGAGGCCTTCTTGTGCCCAATCAACGGCTCATATCGTTCGTACGTTTGCTGCCAATATAACGACTGAGCATTCCGAGTACATTCTTTCGTGTAGTGTGGAGTCAATGACGTGACAAGGTCGAGTACCCGAAGCCGCTGCTCGAGAGTGGGGAGAACCACAGGCTGCCGTGTTTGCTGTCGTGATTTCGTGTATGCTATGGTGCTCGGCGTGTAGAAAGAGGGCGCGATGTGGGAGACGACGATTCCAAGGAAAACACCAATGGCAAGAGCAAGCGGGGTGGGGATCTTGCGCAAGTTTTGGATGACGACCGCGACCGACATTTTGAGGGACTACAAACTCCTTCGCTGCTTGCACGAGTTCACAGTGTTGGCCCTATGTAGCTCACAATCGCTGACCAGGCGTAAACGAGGGCTAGGACGAACCTTTGGCGTCTTAGAGAACGTCAGAGCGAGCTCGTCGTTCGCAGCGTCCTTGAGGCGTAGTGGGCGCTGCCTCCGGTCACGTCGTCGTTGATGGTGGTGGAAGAGAAAAGGTGCAATGTCGATGCTYGAGCGGAAGCGAGGGAGACGCCGATCGGCTTCAGGGTCCCGCCCACGCACGGACCATCTGATGTTCTCCGCTAAGGCCGGATTCTGTTCGACTTTGCCACGGCCAGACGGCCAGCCACAGTCGAAGACGTTCATCCTGACCACGATGGCAGCGACGGAGCCACCTCAACGATGCAGGCGTTGCCAAGCCTTGTATCACCTCAACCGACCCTTCGTTTATCTCCGTGATTCCTTGGCCGGGCCTGTGACGCCCCATCGCATCGAGGAATCGGAATCGACGCGTCCACTCATCTTTGAACAACGGAGACTCTCAGGCTGACTTCATTGGATCAGTCCCCCCAGCATGCATAGTCCCAAAGGTCTCTACCAACGTCTCATCTCATAAATTTGGCTTGAGAACTGCCATTGAAGTTCGTCCCGCTCAACTCTCGTGCTTCTCAACTAATAAATCTCTCTAGCCTGATATAAACACGCTTTAACAGTTTTACTAACGGAGTCATGATTCTTTGTGCCTCCCAGTATTGGACTTTCCTGAGAGCGACAACGACTTGTACTCAATGTGACCCGTTCCTAACACTCGCAGCTGCCAGTGTAATTTGTACCGCAAAACCGCGTACGCCGACGCCTCCCTCCAGAACTCGTCCTCATCAACAAATCCGCAGCATGTGGCTGGTGAAGCGCCAACGAATAGCCCCAACTACAGGGGTTGTCGACTCCGGCGCTCGTACCTATGAGGAGAAGTTATACGCCGCGTGAGTCGCAAGATAGATTGGTATAAGAGGTAGGTCTCCCATGGTGCTTTTTCTCTATCGTCTCCTCCAACCAAGTCACCAACATAGCCCACAACGTTATCAACACGAATTCCAAAAACCAGTAAGGAAGCACGCCCACAATCTCTTTCTTAGATGATGGATCTGATCGTTTCCCCCCAAGTAACCTTTTACCCATCGCCCCCTCAATCGCAACAGAAATGTGCTTCAACGCTTCATCGTCAGGACTCAAAGACGCGAAATCGATGGCCCTCACGCTGAGTCCCCCCAAGAGTTTTGGGAAGGATATGGTGTACTCGTGTCGTAAATGCGATTTCCCATTTTTGCCACCGCCAACACCGAAATTTTGCCCTGACTGTGGAACACCTACTCGCTAGCCTCTAATAATATTGTGATTTCCCTTGTTCTAACCAGCGACTGTAATACTACTGGACAACTGCTCTCTGCTTCATTGGTCTACGTCTGTTGAATTTGATCGTCGCATGGTTGCTGCGACAGGTAGGGAATTATGTCGAGTGACGGGTCAACTTACGAACAATGGAGCTGAGCCTGAGTCCGTTCCACCAAAGAGTTGAGTCGGTGCACTGCGCTTGAAGTTGGGCCGCATCGACCAAGCATCGACAGTGACTGGACGTTTGAAAAGTGGGTTGCGACTTTCAAGGCAGCTAGTTACCGCATTGTACCTAAGTCGCACCTTGCTGAATATTTCAACCATCTTCCTGAAATAGTGACCGGGTGTGTGTGGTCTATGGCAAGGCCAAGCTTGGGCAAGGCTTTGAATCAGGAAGTAAGGGCCTGAGAAAAAGAATTCCAACCCCGTTTCCGCATTTCCGCCAAGTCGAGCGCTCATTGGGTGACTTTCCGCAAGACTCAGGAAATGGAAATCAGACACGCACTCGTTCATCCTTGCTTCAATCTATGCCATGTCCCCCACCCTCCCACCTGAGATTTGGCTGGACGTCATCCAGTTATTGACGCACATACCCTCTGATTTCGACTTGAAGTTATTCCGCCTCGAAGCTCCAAAGCCAGTCGCTGAAAAATTCCTTCGCCTCCGTTTGGTCGTTTCATCTCATTATTCTCCCAACTTGATAGGCTACTAACCCGTTCTTCATCTTTATTAGGTCAATTCCCGACATATCCTTCGAGTTTGTAGGCAGTTCAGGACCCTTGCGACTCCTCTGTTCTACGAAACGGTCTGGATATCTAAAGACTCTCAGTTGACGTCGCTCATCGCGGCTCTCGAATACGAACGCACGCGTCTACTAGATGTCTCCATCGGAATCGGCTACTTGATCAAACGAATTGTCTTCACGCCATTTTTTCCGCAATTCTCTGCACCGGGGGATCATCCTACTTTATCCCTGATTCACCTCTGCCCGACTGTCACCTCGCTCCACTTCCTCACACCAATTACATTCGCCGACATTACTGTCAACACCCCGCCTGAAGAACACAAAGAGCTCACCTTCTTCGATGACCTTCCGCTTCCTACCCTCCAAGTCCTTAATCTGCGTCGCATGTATCCTCAAGTCTCTCCCGGCGACTTAGGTGCATATGGTGGGCTCCTGAA
>JAPEVF010000920.1:3485-17805 GCA_029747585.1 Pleurotus djamor | reverse complement strand
GCTTATTCATACCGTTGGCATACTCTGGGTATGTTTTTTTATGCGTGGAGAGGTCTGGTTGTGCCTGGGCAAGCGATTCTTTCCGGGACGAAGCATCACAAGTAGTGTTTTCCCACAGTCAGAATTTACTTTTCCACGATCAGAAAAATGGTTCAATGACTTTAATAGACTTCAATAGAAATGTAAAAACGCGACCACAAATTATACTGACTGATTACTGAAGTAGACTACAAATTCTAATGATACTAATCTTACTTTTRTGTTTGGCGGGTAATACATTATAACGGACCAGGGATAGTGTATGGAAATTGACTGAAGCCCCGTAGACAAGTCATATCTCAAGCGTTGGTGTCAGCGACCAACTGTGTCGCTTCGGAGTATGCACTACATGTAAGCCGTTGATCTCCACCTCTACGATCCTCAGTCCGAACTCATGTCCTCGTCTCGAATTCCAGTCGATGCACGTACGTTAAGGAAACCCTTAGGCTTACGCGGATGCTTATTCACAACCGCAATAGTGCTACTTTCTTACCAGTGCATCACCGTCAACACCGATCCTCTACCACGTAGATGAGCTACGCACCGGCCGTTCTTACGCTACCCGCTTGGTCAGAGCCGTTCAAACCGGCAAGACCATCTTCATCCTCCTATGCTCGTTCCAGAAGCCAGAGATATGGCAGCCAACATATCAGTGGTCAATGCCCGTCGTTCCCCCTCCTGAACAATGTGAACCTGAAGAGTTCCGTTACCACCGCATTGCGTCGCAGGAAGGGATTGATCCCAAGATGAAGGAGTACTACCTGAAGATCGCTTTTGTGAGTAACATCTTTCCTTTGGTTCATATCCTAGGGTTTAACGACTATGGTGGTGGAAGGAACGCGCCAAGAGCCCGATAGGAATACGCATTGCTCAAGAGCATGACCGCACAAGCTCCAAATCACCAGAGATGTATATGTACTGGATGCAAACCAGAAACGTGCCAAATTATGACGCACCATTTCAAAAGGTGCACTCAAACCTTTGATCTACCTTCTCTCCCTGTCGCTGAATGTCCCCCAATAGTGCATCCTCGGATATCTGTCAGACTTCCACTTGTAAGAGACCGCAATCGTTGACTCCTTTTCCTTGACCCACGTTCTCCCAGCATATCGACTGCACCTCGCATATTGGGATTGAATCGATTCGGCAAGGGTCCAAAGGGCTTGTCCATGATTGTAAGCATACCCTCCGAGTCCCTTCTTGATTGTATATCGTCTCACATGTTCCCCTCAGTCGAGTCTTGACCACTCCATCTACTTCTATGAGTAGGTTGACGTCTACTCTGCCCACTCTCCAGAATCTCATAGATTGAATGACAGCAACAACTTCGACTGTGCGGATTGGCTTCTTTATGTGGTGTGTATCTTCATCCTTCCTTTGTGTTAAATAACTCAGCGATACGTTCAGATGCTCTCTCCGCGCATCGGCTCGGGTCGTGGAGTCATGCATGGCCGCGTAAGTCGCGCCCTCCGTCTTCTCAAGTCATCAAAGTTAATAGCATTTCCTAGCTCTACACACGTTCCGGTAACCTCGTGGCAGTCACTTCTCAAGAAGGAGTCGTACGTGCAGATATCCGGGACCCTTCCATCGGCGAAGCGAAGCTGTAATCTGTCTCGCGGATCTTACGAACATATCTCATTTTAATGCATCTCCAACTACATATACTATTACTCTAGAGATCATTTGCTTCATTTTCGTTTGACGGTTTCAAGGATTGTGGTATATTTGGGATAACACATGTAGAACAATAGTGTAGAACGAAGAGTGATGTTATGTGCTAAAGCAAAAGCAAAAAGCTGCGAAGTAGTCCGAGTGATATAAAGACAATAATAATATGCAGACGCCCCCATTCCATGACACTGGCGATGAACATACATACACGACTTCATTTGAACGAAAATAGGCCCTACAAGGTCACAAGAAAGCTTAGGGACTGACGATGACAGTCGACTGAGGGTCGAAGTAATCGAAGGGTTGGGGTCGGTGGGGGATACAGAACTTGGCCTGGTCAACACCGTAGTCATCATGCGTCCAGGGTTGGTCGGGACCGGCGGGGAGGTTGAGGAACACAGCGTTCTTGGTATCCATTGAAACATCGGAATCGAAGTAACTCAGAGGGGAGATGATGAAGCTATACCAGAGAAGGTTGTCAGCAAGGTAGAAAGGTAATAGGGAAAACCCACTGACCTCGTCGTTGCGGCCGTCATTCTCGTCATAGGAGCATCCTCGGCTTGGGGCTAGAAAGGAGGAATAAGCACGCGATTGTGGGAAGGACGAGGAGGAAGACGAACAAGATGATGAGTGCCAACGTTAACCCAAGCAACCAAATCTTCCTGATCGAGACTTTCTCCGTTGAAGAAGTTGTGGAAGTTGATCATGGGGTTATGAGGAAGATGTTGGTTCCACATCGTACTAGAGGACTGTTCGTTATCCTTTTGTCTCGAAACCGCAAGGTTATAGCGAGCCCAGTTGGCGTTGTCACGAAGGCGAGGAGAACCAGCCACAGTCTGTTCGTTCAGTGATGAGTAAGGATTTTAAAGATGTGTGAAATCAGGATGCTCACTGCATGCACGAAGTTGTTTCCAGGGAGGATAGAGTAGCCTCTGACAGTGCCCCACTTGTTCTTCTCATCCTTGTTGACGATAGCGTAGCCGCCTTGGTAGTTGGGGGGATAGACGACACGTGCATCGTCTTCATTGTCAATGTACTCCCGAGTGACCTTCTGCTGGATGACGGTTTGACCCCAGTCTTCATCGAACCAATCGGCAGTCATCTCTTCTTGAGACAAGGTAGTGCGAAGCAAAGAGTTAGCTGTCCCAACGACGTCAAGATCAACCTTGTAGTTGATGACGTGGTCATGGAGAGCACCAACTAGTGTGACCAGCTCAGCATAAGCCTACACATTAAACGACGCGGAGACCAACCTGCAGTATGCCAAACTTTCCCTCCAAATGGCGTCTCTGCGGGAGTGCTCCAAGCGCCTTGAATATACCCAGAAGCTGATACTCGGGCTTCGATAGTACCATCCAAATGGAAGGTGTAATCCCACACTAGATGAACATGGTCAGGTTATTTGATTGCGTAATAGAGGGCACAAGGGGTGCTTACTGTAATCGTAGCTATGGAATGATAAGTAAGAACGGGGTGTTGGATAAAACAACATTGACACTTACTTGCCAACCGAAGCAACCGAACGGACAACTAAGGTATACCCCTTGACTGCACCGGATTCGCCAGGGTACCAACCGATGTGTCGGGTGACAGGGCGCGTAGTGTCCTGCTCGAAGACGCAGATCGCTCGGTCAACAACTTGGTTTGAGCCTCCGCCGCTGTGGGTGTAGATGTTCGCCGACAAATAGACGGCCTCGGCAGGGCAGTCATACAAAGGCATGAGCGGTCGCACGCTGGACCCCATGCCAAAGTAACGATCGAGCCTATTAAACATGGATTAGTCACAGTGAAAATGGAGAGTGCTGTGTGAAAGGGCTAACCAAGCAGTAGATTGGTAGAAAGGATTAGCACCAGCTGGAGTAGAAGTTGATGAGTAAGGCGTCAACAAAACCATGGAGGGTCGTACCATATTGGGCGATAGCCTCATGAGGCGCGAGCTACGTTTGAAGGTAAGACAATGGAAGACTACCAGAAAAGGGCGAACCATACCTCGTAGATGATCCTCTCACCACGGAAGCGGATATCCCAGAGACTCATACCCATATCTCTGTCGAAACCCAGATAGAAACCCCAACCCATCCAACTGACGAAGTTGAGTTTCTTATCTACTCGGAACCGCAGTCCATCGAATGATACAGAGCGAGGACCAGCACGATCATCTAGGTCGAGTTGGAAATCAGGATTAGGTCTGTTGCGGGTCGTCCAGATGTGGGTTTCGTTCAAGGGATTGGGTTGAGCAGGAACTGGGGTAAGAGCACCACTATGGAAAGCGGCAAGGAAGTCTTCTGTGCTAGCGAAGATTTGACCATCGTAAACAATCTGACGGGAGAAGGCATTAACACCAGTAATAAGGACGAGCTTAGCCAGACTAACCTTGAGAATCTTCCATTGAGAGGTGTCAGTACCACTAAAGTCGACGTAAGTGAGGAAAGGAAGAGCGTTGACGAAGGATCCAGGCATGCTACGCTTCCAATATAGCCAAGCGCGACGGAACGAACCATCAGTCCCCCAAGGAGCACTGATTTCGGGACCCAATGTGTCGTCAAACCCACCCACAGCGAAACCGCCAAGCAGAGCTTCCATAGCTTCTCGGAGAGGAGGCATAAGAGTAGAAATGACGCCTGAAATCTCTTGACTGTAACTGATGCCACGAGCGTTATATGGGATATCCTCTCGATGGTACACGCCCGTTCGCTCTGTCAGCGTCGTCCGCCTCGATACAGGAAGTGGTCCCACGATGTACTCCTTGATCGTTTGAGGTTGCTGGGCACCGAAATGCACGACGACACGAGCATTACGAGCGGGAGGGCGATTCTTCTTGGGATTAGCAAGGTAATGCAGAGCTTCGGCCTTAGGAGGATGAAGAGACTCGATGACGAAGATGCTGTTGTCGCTGGGCGATGGGGAGACGGCAGTGATATTGAAACCCTGACGAGAGCTGCGCACAAACTCGTGAACACCATTGATTTCCGAGGCACTCAGGGGAGCCCAGAGGTTAAGAGGTGCAGGTGGACGAGCAGCGGGAGGAGCGATGGAAGGGCATTGCCTAGAGCTCGTAGAGCCACTACGAGCATCCAGTTGAGGTTCTTCCCTTCGTTCGATGTCCGCGACTGCTTGGGGCGAGTTGGTGTTGGCATAAAGACCTAACAAGCAACTGCCAAGGACGATGGCGACGAATAGGACACGATTCCGTAGGCGGCGGCTGCCAGAATACTCCTTCGCGGATGAGCCAGTTCTGGGGGACATATTGGTGGCCATGGCTCGCGAAGTGGACGCGATCTGAGGGAGGAGAGAACTCAGATACGCTTGCTTATAAGATGATGAAAGCGCGAAGGGTCGCGGTACGGTGATCAAGAGAAGTACCTCAGCTTGAGAGGTATTCGCCCTGCGCTAGACCAATTCAGAGCTTGTCGGTGGGGAATAAGGCACCGGGTGAAGGTCCCAAGAATCAACAAGGACGCCACAAGCACACGTTCGAAATCATGGAACACTAGACCATATACTTCCGCGCGCGTTGAATTTCGATGATCGATATCGCGAAGGGTTGCTGGAATCTCTTCCTTTCAGTTTGGAAGCTTGGCCAGTCTCCATGCACAGTCCGAAGAGACATGGCAATTTTTGGAATCAAGAGTGGAAGGACGTCGACGTATCCATTGCAACGATGATGATGTCGAATCATGTGGACCTGTTGACAATGCTCAACCCTTGATCAGTGGTAGTTCTCTCTGATTCGATGCTTTAATAACCGTAAGACCTCCGCGACACATGGGCTCACATGGTCACGAAAGAATCAAAACAGCGAGCTTATCAAGGCAAAAGCCTGTAGAAGCTATACCGGGGAACGTTGAAGGGGGATTGACCGAGTGGAACGCATGCACTCAAGCTTTGGTTGCGGGCAAAGCTTCGGGGAAAGCTTGAATAACTCCAAGTGGGCGTACCTGAGAATGATTTTTTATTGATGTGCCATGGAACTTCTACGCCGCCAAGGGTTCGAGGATTCGACTCTTTTTCTGTTCTTTTTTCTGTCTGACAGATTGTGAGGGTGAAAAGGGCTGGGCTTACAAGGCACCACCACGGTCGGTGGGCCGAACAATGATGCACCCAGCTCGAAGATGACGTGAGCGCGCTGAGCGCTGAGCGCTGAGTCATCCGGTAGTACGAGAAAATGAGCGTCTGGCTTACCTCCAGGTTTGACGATCACAACTTCCGAATGTCCCACTCAGCGACTACGACCGCAGCCCACATCCTTGTGAAATACTCAAAATGCCACTCACATTCAGGTGGCTCAGATCAGTCAACCCAACCTCCAGAAGGTCCTGGAGAATGGCAGCATTTCAACAACCCTACTCTTCGGCTCATCCTCGACACGAAAAAGTCATTGCTCACCAAGGAACTGGAGTCTGTAAGGCTAAGGATCGTATGGACTATTGAGGCTGCAGGTTCCCAAAATGAAGTCATTTTCGTAAGACGAGACAGTATCATCCACATGTATGCACTTCAGCTGAACGACTGTCACAGGAAGACCTAGACCTCTTATCGTACTCTGATATAAACACACCTGCAAGTCATGCAAATGGCCAGGCAGCATCTAATGTCCCTCTGAAAGCCGTTTACCGCGAAGCTGTCGTCGGCATACGATATCTATATCCCCTTGCACCAAATCCGAACGCTCAGCCGGTAATCTAGTTTTGCACGTCACAAGAATCTCTTTTCATGCTCAAATCCCCAGAAATTTCAACGATTCCAAGTCACATTCGCATCAGCGAGCTCAGCGCTGGAATTCATCAACTCCATCCGCTACGTTTGTCCATGTCGCGCGAACCCTGTGGCTCCTGCCATCGAACGCCCTCTGAAATCAAGACCAACTCAGGCTCAGGCCCCCATTCAAACATTTCCAGCTTCGACACCTCGCCCGGCTTTGAGACGAACACTACCGTCATTTCGATTTGGACAAGACCTACAACATGATGCAACCGACACGACGATGCCTCAACAGACTCGAGGATCCGGATCAGCCAAACCCAAAACTGTCATTGTGGAATCCTCGCGACAAGCCCTTGATGCCACTGGTGATGCGGGAACGGGTGTAATCGAGAGCAACAATGACGGCGACCGCTACCCTCCATCATCGGCACCTTCGCGAGTAGACTCTAGTGACGATATCCGGGAACTGCCAGAAACGACAGATTCATTGGGCTATGTTCGATGGGGAACAAACAGCGGACGTACCAGTAATGAGAGATTGAGCAACCCTCAAATGCTTCGAGAACGACAGACTGATAGTCGCATAACGAAGGAGATAGGACGCACGTCCGACTCCAGCGCCAACTTGCCAGGATCGACTCCTCCATCCTCTGGAACTAGCGACTCTATGGCAATGCCACCGCCACGCTTGCCGTTGGAAACAACGACGGAAGCCCCCATACTCAGGACGGTTCGCGAATATACCAGACTGTGCGACTTGACGTCAGTTGAGTTGGAAGATTTGGTGAGTCGCATTGTATGCGAAGACGACTTCCCCAAGCTGGTAAGCAGTTTGCCTCGGCTACAGGTATGGTTGGGCATACCTGATATTGACTCTTGTCACCGTACTACAGATGCAGCGATTGGATTCGTTGTGGAAGGTCAAGGCACTATTAGACTCCTGATCGGTCGTAGTAGTTGAGAGAGGTGGTTTGAGGTCTTTCGAGAGTCTTGTCTTTATCGTTATACTTTCTTCCTGTATGGTCGCGGACTTCCCAGAGTTTCTCAGCCATCGCTTTGACAGTGACAGAGCGAGCGCGAAAGTTCCGGCCTCCGAGGTGGGACGATGAATGAAATAAGTCAACGATCTTGCGGACGGAAACGTAAACAAAAGTTCAAGACAGCCGTCGTTTTTTTTTTTCTTGCGTCGAATAATTCGCATTTGGTGCCTGAGGCTCATTGCAAGACCAGTGTTCTTGAAGAAGCGGGTAAGAGATTTTGTGGTTGATGACGAAGGGCGTGTGCAAATCGATGGGCGACTCTTGCGACTCCGAGGTCTTGCGTCGTGTTTGCCTGGGCTTTTCGCTTTCTTCCCTTTGACGTCAACACAAACACAAACGACCACATTTCAATGGGAAGAGACCACTCCTCTTTTCTGGTTCTGAGGCTTTGAGCCCTTCAATCTCAAATTCATTGAATCCAGTATACCATGCATGATGGGTTTTCCCCTTTCCGTTGCAGATGTCGAGTCAAAGTCAAGTGCTTGGAGTGCCCTTCATGCCTCCATGACGACCCCGGCTTGCAAGGGGAGTGCCATTGCGTGCTGTGCTTTTGTAATGCGCAATCCAGTTGAAGTTCTGCTGGCGTTCTGCTGGAAACCAACCTCCTCTGGGAAGGGTGTTCCTCTTCGGTTAATTTCTGTGGGCCAATGTTCTGGCCCAGACAGAGGGCGGTGATAGGTTTATCATGAACCAGGTGAGTTTTCTTGCATATTCCGAGGTTGCTCTTCGATACTGAACACAAAGCCCAGAGATAGTAGAGTAGAGGGTCTTGCGGTTCATCGACCGAAGCCATATTTTCAGGCAGACATGGCTTTTAGATTTCCACTGGGTTTCCATCCCATTGATGATTCGGCGTTTTAGGAGAGCTTTTGTCCATTCATTGGGCCTCAGGTCCTCGAGAACACCAGAGTTGATCTTCCCAGAGTCCATAACTCATCGAACTGGTCGCGCTGAGTTTGTCGCGTCGCTTTCTGATGTAGATATCGACCGGTTAGTGGCATTCAACGCCCCAGTTGCCCAGGTCTCATCCGGTATTCACAAACGACTGCCATTGTGCACGGAGTCATTCCAACCTGGCGGACTGGCTTTCCCTTGCGGCTGGGCATTATCTTCGCTTTTGTTCCGATCACTCTGGTTCCTTGGGGACTTGCTAGGCGAAATTTTGATGCACTCTGTTAGACAGGTAAAGACTTGATCACNAAAAGGGTGGGGGTCTGAAACTCACGACGCCTGGGTACGTTGTCTTTGATTGACGAAGCACGTGTAACGGGCCCCTTTTTTATCCAGGCAAAGACGACATGTAAAATCTAGGCGGAAGCCCTGAGGGTGCTCGACGCGAAGGAATGCTTGATATCCTTGTTTAGAGAACACGATCCGCCTGTCTTATCAACTCCGCTGCCCTCAGTCATGGAAGGACGCCTCGGTACGAACGATGGCACTCACCAAGGTCCTCGATGATCTTCCGCAGCGAACGCTTTCTGACCGAAATACAAACCTCCAGCTTATCCATATCGGCTTCTGCTCCTTCAACGATGCCCTGCTTTGAGAGAAGCCATGACACGCTTGAATTCGTCAACCGTCCTCTCCCTGTTAGAAGCGCCGATTTGCGGACCNAAAAACGCGTTGGATTGCTTCAAGCATGAAAGTGGGCCGTGGATTATGTCCGAGTGTTCGCTGTAGTGGATTTGTGTGTGGTCCACGACGCCTTCTCGACTGTCAAGTGTCCAAGTGAGAGATAGGTGGTCTCAGCCGTGTTCTCCGTCGAAATCGTCGAAAGTGGGAAGCGAAGAGCTGGTCAATTCTAATGTCCATGTGGCCGCGACTGAGCGAGTGTTTGTCGAATCCACTCAACATCATAGTGCCGCTGGTGGAGGAATCAACTCTCTTCTTGTGTCTAGGTGACATGTGTCTTTTGATGGGGGACGAAGTTGAACTGGCGCTTTGTCAAATCCCATCAAATCCGAGTATCCCTCAAGGCTTCTCGTTCTCCCCCTGGTCCCCAAAACATGGCCACTTTTAATCTCAAGAAACTGAGCTTGAGAGGCCCCTTTGACTCGTGAGTCTGGGAAATTTGACTGGTTGAAATTTATATATAACTTCTTTTCGTTTTAGTTTTGGACATCGCCGTTTCTTCCTTTGCGCTCCCTCGCTCGAACTTGCCCTCATCTCGTGCTCAGTCATGGATTCCTTCGGGCAGGACGTACAAGCTGTGGCCGTTGCTGAAAGACCTACCAGTCTCCCGTCCTCCAATGCAAGGACCAATCTTCGTACGGACAGCAATTATCGCTTGGGTCAGAACCGCTATCATCCCTACGCGGATGCTGCGGAGGCAAGAATGGAGCGCGTACATGTCTGTGTCTTTTCTACCTTTGCTCCTGACTTATTGACCGTTGGTTCAGATGGTTGGAACGCTTCAGTCCGACTTTACTTCCACCAACATCTGGAGGCGTTCCCAACTGCGTGTCTTCACCGAGACCAACAGGCGCGCAATGCGGTACCACCCATACCACAAGGATGTGTTCCATGAGTCGTTGAACCCATGTCAGCCTCTCATTTGAAGCTTGCCTCCAATGGTGTTATACAACTGATTTTCTGTAGAAATAACCACCCATTTTTTCATCTTGGACCCGAGAAGCAANTTTTGCCTATCGCGTCAGGTGTGTAGCACCTCATTTACTCCATTTTCCCGAAGTATGCCAATCATGACCACGTAGGGTATAATGGCTGAAAAGCATTTGATCTCACGAAAAGTATTCTGAGGCTATTCTCCAATGATATCTGTACCTAAATATGTAATCATTACTTTCAAACCACATTGTGATGGATGAGTGATGATTTGTGGGTGAGACCTCATGCACATGTTCTGGCTTGTGGGCCATGAGGGTGTGGTCGCAATTGACTGAAATTTTGGCAGAGGCCTTGGCATGGAAGCTGCAACAAACCACCACCTCGATGCAGGTACAGTTTCCTAGAGAACAATTTCCACAGAAAATTGTTAGTCTCTGGGGAGTAACTCACTGCACTGTGCAGGTGCGGCCCATTGGGATGACGAGACCAATTCCGAACAATTTTTCAGAGGGCTACTATGCGATAACAACATTTGACGTCCTAACAGTCACCAACTAAGACCACACCAAGGGCGTCCAACAGCAACGTTCACTGACATGCGGAACGGCGCGTTGGCATTAGTATGCCGGTCATTTTATGCCCAGCGCCACTAACCAGCCCTTTGGACGACGTCGACGTGCCATTCGGTACGCATCACGTCCCTCACCACCCAAGTTTAGCAACGCAGTTCTAAGTCGGGGCCCCCATCCGTCCTGGTATAGAAGAGCATCGCAAATTGAAATACGCAAACTCCGGCGCACTCTAGGCTGGAGACCGGTGACCGGCGACCAGCCTACGCGCAGACTTCGCGGATGCCGAACGGTCGTTCGGGTCCAAAACGTCCTCTCCTACCACTTGCTGGTGGTAACTCAGCGTTGATATGCGCATAAACGTCACCTCAAAGCGTCAAAGTTCACAGTAGCAGTTTCCGAACAGCGTGGAGTTCGATGGGTATCAGCTGAGCATCATATGTGGGGCATCGGCTCCGATGGCGGTGAGCATAGTTCTTTGTCGAGCGGCCCTCTGCATATTGATGCTGCATGATTTCGGATCCAAACTGCATGCTAGGAAAGTGTTCCACTTTGTCTCTGCAGTGGGGAGGGGCATGAGATGCTGTTTGATGCTGTTCGTCGCGACCCTAGGTCGCGCCTGGGCCTCAAGTTTCCTCATCAGCGGGATCCGCACATCCCAGGCTTCGAAGCGACTTCTTAGGGTACTTCCGACATTGGATTTAACGCGTCCAATGTCGCAGTGTGGGAAGCCGTGGGTACTGGGATGTTCATGCCGCGTGAATGGCCCGCGCACCTGGGCATTCAGCCTCCAAGGTTCGTAAAAAGAGATTTCGGGGACTGCTACTATCCAGGAACGAAGCTGATCAGAAGTCTGTCCCCCAGATTGACCCTTCGACTTACCCGGCTTCAGCCAGATTCTCAGCGCGTGGCCGTAGCTCCCTTCTTCTCGTGGATGTGTGCATCCCCTCTGGGTAGACATCACCCTAGATACTTCGTATTCCTTGTAGCTCTGTCGGGCTTGGTGATAACGTTATCTGCTCGCAGGCGCAAGATGTTGGTCAGTTGTCAAAAGCGCATCAAGCCTCTTTTCTCACCGATCATCAACAGACAAACCGCACTGACGCGTCGCCTCACTTTTCTCTTCGAGTCCCTTTACCCATAATTGTCCGAGTCTTTGGGTCTGTCTTTCCGACTTGGCCCTCTTTCTGTACGTGATCCTATCATTTTCCCGTTGTCAATGCCTAGTTTGATGCGTGTCAGGTAGACGGGTTAAAACATGCAATTGGGCACACCTACACCCGGCGATTGTGGCTTTCCCTCTATGTATGAGAATTCCAAGCGAGATTCGGTTGCAGGAAAATACATTCTGTGGCATTCACACGGAGGCGACAGACTTATGAATGAAGGAACGAAGCGGCACCGATGGCAGTCTTTCACATACCGCGATCAAGAATGAGTGAAGGAAAGGGAAAGCTCATTGGCGTATCCATCACGGCCATTTAACGGAGCGAAGAACGTGTAGTTTTCTCAAGCTAAATTTGCGGTCAAGGATCCTCAAAATTTTTCGATTCGAGGGTGAGTGATGAATGAGGGTGAGTTTGTCGCGCCTCTCCGTCTTCCTATCCCCAGGAGACGACTCGGCGTTTTCCAGCATGGCTACCGAACGGCAGGGTCCAAGAAACTCTATCTGGTGAGTGCTGCATGGACTCTTGTGGACGCCCGTTTTCATATAAATATCGAGCGTCACGATACGGTCGTATCCTTTCTTTACTTCTTACCGCCACAACCAAGCCACAGCCATTTCTACCCTTCCCCAATATACCCGAGTACTATTATGTTCAGACCCAAGTACAACAGCGCGAACCATGTCCCGTCATCGACAGAACGCTTAATGAACCCGTATTACCATTCAGATCGTCGCCTCCCGACGTACAAACGTCACTATCGCTCTCGTTTCAATCCTATTCCCGAGCACCCCATAAGCAGATATCATAGGTTAGAGGTATGTATGTCCATTATCCTCGCCTGAGTTGGGGTCGAGTTTTTTTGTGGGTTTGGCCGCTGTCTGTCGTCCTTGGGACGCGTTTGCACGGTGGACGAGGAGGACGATGCGGAATCCAAATTTGGACGCAATTTTTGGGCATTTCTAATCCATTCCAGGCCGTTTTGGCGGACGTCCCTTACTTCGACGAACCCAGCGACGCAAATTTCCTCGAGGGTCTTGAATCTCTCGGACCTTGTCGCCCTAACTCGCAACGGTCGTTCCCAACGGTGAGTTCCATGGCTTGTACGTACTACCACCAGAACGGCGCTAATTATTGGATGACCAGCCTCCGCCTGATGACAACGACTCGGACCGTGACAAGGACGACGCTTCAGAGGAAGAGGAAGAGGAAGAGGGCCACGTCGCCGTCGAAGGTTCTGACATTGAGGACAGCAACGACAACGCGGTACATAGTACGCCCACAGAACGGGACGACTCGTTGACCGATGTAAACGTGCGCATTGTCTCCCTTATTGTTTTGGCGTGGTTCCCCAGCGCTCAAGGGTACACCGCCGCTTTTCAGCCGCTACCACCTGACTACCTGACGGCTGTGGGCCAAGATATGCTCATCGGCGATGGTACTACACGCGGCAGTCCTTCAACCAGCTCGTCAGTAAACTTGCCGGTMGCGCAGRTGCTACACGAACGAGCTCAACGCCTTGAAAGACACCCCCTCCCGGACGTCGTCGTCGCTGCCACCGATCCTGCCCTACCGTTCATCGCCTCGCTCCCTCGATTCAGCCAGTGAGAAAGCATCGACCAAGCCAGAGGCATCCAGCGGTGCCGGACACCGCTCCCCTTCTCATCATCGTATCCCCAACGTCCTCTCGACCCACTTTCTTGAACAATTTTCCCGCTTTTCACTCTCCTTCAGATCCTCATCATCATGCCTCCCCATCCCTATTTTTCAGTCGCACCGCATCATATTTACTCTACTTCCCCATCCATTGTTTACTTCTTCACGAACAACAAATCTACAGCTATCCTTCTTGCAAGCAGTGCCGGGCACTGCCTCACTTGCCGTCCCCTTCACTTTCTCCAGAAAAATCCCTGTCAACAAAACCCAATTTCTTGCTTCTTGCTTTCCTGTCACTTCGGTTCCTCATCATCATGCCTCCCCTTGTCTATATCTGTATTGCATCGCATCGTCTCTGCTTTCCACTTCCCTCCGTTTTTGTCTTCAATCCTCCATTGCATCCCCATCAAAATCAAAATCAAAAAATCAAAACAAAAACCATCACCCACTCCTCCTCAACCACCTGATCCCTTCCCTTGGAGGGCTACCCCTCTTCGATGCAGTCGACATCATCGCTTCCATCGCGCTGTTTTCAGTATTGTTCGCCGACTCCAGCAAGCGAAGATATATTTACCGAGTCTTCTCCTGGTGGTAGGGAGGGATGATTGGGCTTGTCTAGTGCTTCTGCTCGCGAGTGGTTCCACTTTCCCACTGCCGCATCCTCGAGCCAAGCCTCAAGCTTCAAGCCCCGTCCCTTTTTTTGAAGAAAGGATAAAATTCGAATTCAACTCCTTGCTCTCCTCCTTCGGTTAACCTTCATCGTCATTTTACCCCCCACGCACCGCACCGAGGCTTTACACACAACCTCCGTCGCCTCCCATTTTTCGCCTCCAATAAGTTACCGCCCCTCACCTATCCCACCTCCGCTTCGTTGGCTTTGTCCAAGAAAAATCGAAATTGGAACTCG
>JAPEVF010000092.1:59028-115582 GCA_029747585.1 Pleurotus djamor | reverse complement strand
AACTGACTCTTCACTTTGCTGAACTCTAATATCTGAATCAGCCTATGCCTAGTTGGCAGTGAGTGGTTGCTTTACCAAATCCTTGCGTCGAATATCAATGCTCTCAGCGACTATTGGAATGAAGAGATATGCATAATGGCGGGATGAGAATATACGGACAGCATAATGGTGCGTTGCATAGGGCATAATGGCATAAGTAAAAGAAAAACATAATGTCCGTTTCTGGGTGAGCGTGGAGGTGCAGTGGAAACCATGAAGCGAGCCTGGACGAGAGTGGTGGTGGAGGAGCCTTGCGCTGGCCAGCCCCAAGTCCCTCTCACCAGAGCACCCTCCCCCTTTTTGTGACTGCTTGACGTCCGACCTGCGAGTTGCGAGTTGCAGTGGGTATCCGAGTGTCTGAGTTTCAAGTCAGAATTTCATGACGGAGGAGAATCAAAACAAGAACTCACTGTTGTATAACTTTGCAAAACGAAATAGATGAAGCCAAGACCGAACCGTAGACAGCGACCGAATGCAATGAAACCAGCCCTCGATAGATTCACCCGACAATCGCAGCTTCTTTAGACCTTCGCCCACTGGGAGCAAGGTGATGCACAGCGCAAGAAGCCAAGAGTGCTGCGAAAGGACCGAGTCAGCACGACTGCGACAGTATAGGAGAGATTGAACCCTTACCTGTGCTACCTTCAAGCACGTCTGTGTATTATACCGAAATCCAAACCTTGACCAAGCGACCGAATGCAATAGACCCAGCCCTCGATGAGTCCACCCGACGGCCACAGCTTCTCTAGACCTTCACTCCTAGGAGCAAGGCGAAGTACAACACACGAATCCATGAGTGCTGGAGAAAAAAAATTCAATAGGATGTGCCACGAAAGAAAAGAAGGAAACTCACCCGTACGACCTTTTAGAATGCCTTGGGACGGTGGAAAATCTAAGCCCACGGGACGACCCAAGGGTCGCCGTGATGGGGGTGCACAAGCAGGCAAGAGAACAACCACTGTGAAGTCGGGAAATATATAGGGCGACAGGGAGCCCCTAACTTGTTCATGGAAAGGAGGCGGAACGGATGACGGGGGATTCTTGTCACCGTCCGCGGATGGCCACGTATAGTGTCATGGTAGGTATTATAGGAAAGCTGTGAGTTCTATGGAAAGGATAAACCAACCTGAAGACGGAATCGAGGTCAAGTGGAAACTGTGAAACTGATTTGGCCTTGTTTGTTCCTTGTGGCTCGCGAACGTTGAACGTTGAACTTTCGCTCTTCAGACTTCACCATCATGTCGTCCAGTTGGGTCACAATTAACATTTGGTCCGTCAATATCAACAACACTGCTCGAATAAAGCAATTCCAGGTTCCCAACGAAGGCGGTGATCTCGAGGCATTGATTCAGCGGCAACTCGGGTGGCCGGACGCAGACATCTATCGCGTAAGTTTCTGAACCTCACAATCCAGCTTGATTCTCATCTGCAATAGCCGTGTCGTGATCTCACACTGCCCGCCCGTCTAACTCGCGAAGACATATCCACATTTCAACGCGAACTTAACGATCACTTAGAACTAGAACCTTGGTCGGGAGCACGCTCCGACCTTGGCGTAGGCGATCCTACGCAGGTGCATCTAATCGCGTTCGAACGTAGGCCATTTTCTTCGTCACCGCCGCGCGGGCTGACAATGAGGAAGGTGGCCCCCGGACCTTCACAATCTACAATGCCCAAACACGCAAACTCGAGTTCCCCTCTCTCCACAGTGATGGTCTAATTTGCACCAAGTTTCCATATGCGTTCAAGGTAATGAAGCGCCTTGTCGAGTTGTCAGTGCTTGGCTTAAGCCTCTTTACATAAAAGCCGCCCCTCGACCTTGCCTATAATCCACGATATTTTGAAGAGCTTGAAAAGGCGGCGCGTTCAACTACCCGCTTGGGGATGTCTTCGACAAAGATCTATGGACTACGACATCGCCGTGGGGAGGGACCATGAATATGTTCAAGGACTTCGCTGACCGGACCCTTGATGCAGAGATGGAGGCTCTTCAGTTTGATCCACAGATCCTCGAGGGCTTGGATGATTAAACGAATCATTTGATACTAAATTTCTACCTACTATGCCTACCTCTTTCTACCTACTATGCCTACCTCTTCACCATAGCATATCGTCTATTTACTCTACATTGAAAAATCTCGCGTTCACACCACTGACCTTCCTGACCTAGGGTCAGCGGTGGTCAGTGAGAACTCTATTGACCTGACCATTACTGACTCGGTCAGTGACCCTGGGTCAGCACAACACTGGTCTGACCTCCCTAGCGTTGACCGTCGTTTCCGTGTCTGTGGCCTGTATCCCCTTGGGCTACCACCAGCCGGGCTCCATCTTGTCAGCAATGGCAAGTATTGCTTCGCTCGCGAGACTCTTAATAAATTGACTTCATCCCACAGAAGAGGATACGGAGGAAGCAGAGGAAGCAGATACATTGTCTCCGATGACGAACATCATGAACCAACGGCGGAAATTCTTTGCTAACATAGAATCCATGGACCCATCCTTGAGTGTTGGAGGCAAGCCGCTGTTGGACCCCCTCAACAAGGTCTTGGCTGGTCGTTCTCTCACTTACGACATGGTCCCTCCGTCGCTCTATGACCAAACCTTATGCCAACTACGATTCGACATCCATCACATCGAACCATCTGCAGCCGACTTTGCTGATTACCATAATTTACGGTCGTCCATGATACGTGCTTACTATGAAGAAGCCTATCGCAGCAAGAGCTTTTACGCGGCTACTGAGCGATTTCTCCCCTCCTACCCTCTTGGATTCCACAAGGATGAACTTTCCATGCCCGGTGCGCTCTCCATCTCATTCCAGAAGCACAACTATATGATTGTCATCACCGATGCGATTCCTGAAATTGGCTTGAGCCAGGTAGAGCCCTGTGTTCGAGCTGGTCGGTACTATCTGGAGTATTGGCGGAAGATGTTCAGTGTCTTGAAGAGTAAGTTGGACCACTGCAACCTTCCTATCATCATTTTGAGTCAAGTCGGTGAGCGCTACGACGGTGTCTGTCTTGTCTTATGCTTACTATAGACAAATCAAGGATCTTACCTGTCTGTCCTCGTCGGTTGTGCATCTGGACCAGAGGCTACGCCGAAAGTCGAGTTTCTTACTTGTGTACCCTTACATGTCGACGATACAAACATCGAAGCAATTAAAGTAGGTGCTCGTGTCATTGGTGCTCTTCGAAAGGCCGCCGCGTCATTACAAGAGCGATATCCGGCCCTCCTGGTAGACATAAAACGTCACGCGTCAAGTCCAATATCCCTATCCGAATACCTTCAAGAGCAACGGCAAGGCCATCCCATTCACCTACCAGCGCCAGGAAAGGGGAAAGAAAATATTCTATGCTACACGCGATGACACGAAGGACCCAATATGCGTCAAGTTTTCTCTTCGTTACTCGGAAGACGCACACCGATCTGCCGCTGAAGCTGGCATTTCCCCGAAAATACTTTCTTGCGAACGTCATGGGGACTGGTACATGGTGGTTATGGAAGATCTCTCTGACTACATGGCTCTCTGGAATATCAAAGGGACTCTGAATCACGTCCAACGCAAAATGGTTCAAAGTGAAATCAAGACTCGGCTGGAGACATTGCATGCCCACGGCTACGTTCATGGCGATGTTCGGACTGCCAATATCCTCGTGCACAAATGCATGAACGAAGACACCAAAGACTTTTCTTCGTTGAAGCTAGTGGATTGGGAGTGGGGTGGTCCTGAAGGCACAGTAATTTACCCACATCATATGAACGAGGATATCATTCGTCCTGAAGCTGCTGTTTCGGGTGCCAAGATCGACAGGACCCATGATATCGAGATGCTGGCTTACCTTTTCAAAGATGACAATAACTAGCGCAAGTCTGGCCTCTTACATTTTTTCTTCTACTCGCTTACACCATTGTACTGTATTTTGCATGCGCATTGTCACATTGCCCTCTCATATGTGAAGTATAAGTATAAACCCCTTGAGAATCGAGATCACTGTCAGTTGGCTGGTTCGACTTCCCAAATCGAACATGCTTATGCCATACAAACGATGACACTTGACGGTGACAAGCATCCCCCGTCATCCGTTCCGCCTCCTTTCTTTGATTTGGGGGCCCCTGTTTCCCTATAAGTACTTGGTCTTCGACTCGAGATGATATTCTCGCCTTCTTGTGCACCCCCGTCACACGGCGACCTTCGGCTCGTCCTGTGGGCTTAGAGTTTCCGCCGTCCCAAGGCATTCTAAGAGGTTGTACAGGTGAGTTTCCTTCTTTTCTTTCGTAGTGCATTGTATCGAATTTCTTTCTCCAGCACTCATCGCTTCTTGTGCTGTACTTCGCCTTGCTCCTAGGAGTGAAGGTCTAGAGAAGCTGTGGTCGTCGGGTAGACTCATCGAGGGCTGGGTTTATTGCATTCGGCTGCAAGGTTTTGGATTCGGTCTCATGCGAAGACGTGCTTGAAGGTCGCACAGGTAAGGATTCAATCTCTCCTATACTGTCGCAGTCGTGCTGACTCGGTCCTTTCGCAGCACTCTTGGCTTCTTGCGCTGTGCATCACCTTGCTCCCAGTGGGCGAAGGTCTAAAGAAGCTGCGATTGTCGGGTGAATCTATCGAGGGCTGGTTTCATCGCATTTGGTCGCCATCCACGGTTCGGTCTTGGCTTCGTCATTGGTTTCGTCGTTTTGAAAAGTTACGAGCACATTTTCAACAGTGAGTTCCTGTTTTCCCCCTCCTTCGTCATCTGAAGCTGACTTGGAACTTAGACACTAGTATGACCACTGCAACTCGCAGGTCGGACGTCAAGCAGTCACAAAAAGGGGGAGGGTGCTCTGGTGAGAGGGACTTGGGGCTGGCCAGCGCAAGGCTCCTCCACCACCACTCTCGCCCAGGCTCGCTTCAAGGTTTCCACTGCACGCCACGCTCGTTAGAAGGATCATCTCGTTGCTGGACAATGACATCGCCTCTTACGCTCGGATACCCCATCATACCGCCTTTCCTTTCCTCTCCCACGAAACATTATGCTGTTCTCTCACTATGTAATTATGCCCTATGCAACGCACCATTATGCTTTCCAAATCACACTTTCTCACTCAAATCCCAAGTGGGAGATTGAAAGTGGACGCCAACGGCAAGCATGCCCTCAAGTTCGTGAACAGGAGAAACATCCCTTGAGCCCCTTAAACTCAATAAGGATTTGGTTTGTCAGGCGATGGCGTACTTGCTACCTCTGCGCCATTGCACCAAATGTCTGCTTCGAGTCAGCTCGGAGAAACCTTGAGAGACGGTTGGGGGTGAGGAGGAGGTGACTACGCTTGACGTTTAATATTTCCTCCTAATTGTGCACCCAACCCGGGTTGCTTTGAAGACTCTATTTCCCAGTTGTACAGTATGACCCATGCTAATGAACTAACCAGGAATTTCAGTCCTTCGCAGTGGTTATCGTTCTTGCAATCATGATGTTTCGTGCTACTCACGACGCTCGGTCATCGGTTCAATGGTCTAATGGTTATGATTTCTGTCTCACACGGTCGGGTCACAGAAGGTTCCCAGTTCGATCCTGGGTTGAACCACTTTTTGGTGCTCCTGCAATCTTCGCAGGAGGGAAGTTCGTATATCATCCGAAGTTTTGGATGTTTGAACTAGCGTCTAGTATGAATGTTCACAAGGAATGAGTACTTCAGTATTGAGGTGTGACTACAAATACAAATCGGAGCAATGATATAGATACAGCATTAGAGGGTATCACTCTAACTTTGGGATGAATAGGAATCAAAGATAAGGGGACCAGCCTAGATGGACATTCTTCAGTTGCGAGACTGCGAGTGCAAGCAATGGGTTTACCGTAGTACATGCATGCCAAATTGGTGGTGTCTGTTGCATCAGCGAGAAGTTGATTTACTTCATACTCGACGCTCATAGTTTTATCTAGCTTCCTTGTAACAGAGCTCAGTACTCTGTCGGCAAGGTCAAGGGTCACCATGTTGCTGCTGTTCGCGGTGTGGACTTGATTAGACGCGGATGGAGTGGATGCCTGTCCAGAAGAACTTGCTCGGTCGAGGTGTTGAGCTTGTTGGAACTTGCGTTCGCTCACAGTCCTAGAACGGGCTCATTTGAGTCAAAGCCCGGTTTTGAGTGACGTGACTTACCATGAATGTAGTGGATCGTACTTGAATACCTCGAGAACTGTCAGGATAACCTGCGAACGCTCTCTTAACACGCGCAAGGTCTCCTCTGCACACCGTTGGAAAACACCTTGCGTGCCGGAAGTGCCCATCCCATCGACCATGTCAGGAGTCATTCGAAAGGGTACCCTTTCTGGGATGGGTAACAGCTTGCCCTGCTCGAAGGCGATACCTAAATCTATGTGAATGAGTTCTCCCGTGCCCTTCTCGATCAGAATATTTCCGACGTGGCGATCACCCAGGCCCAGGATGTGACCAACGATAGAGGTTGTGGCGACACTGCGCGTATATCGCAGCCGAGCAGACATCCAAGACGTAGGCACTTTGTGCTGCTCGGTGAACCAATGTCTCATGACGGGCTTGAAACGCTCGCGGCATTTCTGCATTTCTGCGAACATGGCATTTGGATTATTCCTATCCTTGGACCGTTGTTGCAAAGTGCTGAGCTTGCTTCGGAAAGCGGCAGGGGTTAGGTCCGTAGGCCGATATCTGTCCCCTTTTGAGTAATGTGTAGCAATGTATGATGAAAGGTTCCTACCTGACATGCGCCGGGTTGAGCCAGCCGTGTAAGGGCGTGGTGTTACCGACGAATTCCAAGACTCCAGCCTGTGGTCCAAGGGGGATTATTTTATACCCACGAACACGAAGAGATCGGCGTTTGGTTTGTCGGTCACGCCGGAGGACGATGTTGACGAGTTCGAAGACTTGCTCCATGACAGCGTCTTGTCGTAGGTCATCATTGCCTTTGAACTACAATGACTTAGTAGAGGAACATGGAAGGAGAAGTATTCTTACAAGTTGCTTGTAACGCCGACCATCCGAACCGAAACAATCGGTAATCTTGGGGAGGTTCACACCACCAGCAAGCGTGTAGGAGGTATCGAACTTGGTGACTAGGATAACGTCGTCGTACTTTAAGGTCGGGTCGAGTGAAAGGGGCGCTGTTATTACGGGTGCTCCCGGATTTTGCAGCGACGAGATCGAGTATTTGGGAGGGATTGGATGAGAGACGCGAGCATCTTGATCCTTGGGAACGGCGTACAGCGCCCACTGCAGAGACGCATCAAAGAGCTTCTGGATAGATTGAAGACGGTCAAGTTGCTCTTGATTTGAGCTGCTGCGAAGTACGTCCAAAACTCTGTGGGCAGCTTCACTGCGCTGAACTTGAGTAGAAGGAAGCGTATCGGTTTGCTGAGCTATGCGGCCAGAAGATCTCCGGGCGGACAAGGCTTTTGCTGATTGCTGTGGGCTCAAGAATAGCACTTGATACAGTGTATGATAAGGGTGTTCGGCGCACATACGAAGAATGAGGTTACGGAGGATGCTCTGATGTCGAGGGGTAGATTGGGAGTCGGATGTGGATTGGGAGAGTCGGGATGTGAGTTGATGGACTAAGAAAACGAATTTGAACGATGGGATCCGATCGAGGGCCGTTTCAATGGTGTCTTGCAAGTGTTCGAGATCGAAATTTGCAAACCAAAGAGTACACAATCGCAATGCACCATCGTCGTCAAATTCAGACGACGACGCTAGGCAGCGAGAATACATATCGATCGCCTGTAACAGGAAGGAATCTCGAGCTTTGACATGTGCTTCGAAGACTTGTGTATCCGCTTCGAGAACTTTTTTAGCCTTCGTGAGTTCGTTATACAAGGACTCCTTGGTCGCGCTATCGCTGGCGCGCGTGAATGCTCGATGTCGCGTCTCAACTTCAGCAGCTTTACTTTTCGCAAATGCTTCCAATCGTTCCCCATCAGGAGACTTCAGAATATGACGGTATTGACGCTCAGCAAACATGGCACAGCGATGGAATATATCAGCATGGGTAGGATCAAACGATCCCGAAGGAACATCCTCTATGAGGGCCACAGCTGGTCCGAAGTACTGAGAGAGGATGGCGGTAGGTTTTTCGAGACAAGCTTCAGCGGTCCATGTACCCTAGGGGGAGTCATCAGTATCATTGATTACGCGATGGAGATTGGGTTTCACCAAGTGAGCGAGTAGGACGGCACGCTGAGATGGAACCTTGGCTTCAGGAGCAGCCAGGACCTCGCGCAGTAGTTGCACAGCGGCCTTCTCTTCTTTCTGGAGCCAGAGGACTTGGGCAAATTCTATGGCGACGGCAAAATTGGAGGCAGGATCCAGTTTCTGGGCTCGAGTAATTGCGTTCAAAGCAATTTGGCCATCCGTGAACTGACGTGAGGCTTCAGACAATCTGATGAGGCAGGATCGCTCTAGATTGGTCAATTCATCTAAGAAAGGTGTACGCATGGTTCCAATTTGCGCGCGTTCAGCCTTCAGTCGGGCTGAGCGCACGAGGGAAACACGAGTAAACATCATGTTTTCAAGGTCAAGAAACCTAGAGGAGGTTAGGCTTGATCTACCCACATTTGACGTGCAAATGACTCACTGGAAATCGGTCTCGGCGTTGGTGAATTGGGCCCACAATTCTTCGTCTATCTGGCGCGCGGACAAACGGGCTTGAGTGCTTGGAGCTCTCCATCGGACAACTTGGTCTAAACACATGAGGTTTTGGATCACGTCCCGCACTTCAGCGTGGTTCTCTACTCCTAAATTACGAAGTTTGTTCATCTCGTATGATAGGCTTTGACGAATTGTGCTCTGGATTGAGAGTGGTTCACGCTCGCGATGGACGGCCCTCAGAGCTGCGTACACCGAAAGTTGATCTTGATCGCATATTTGATCTGGTAAATCCCATGTTTCTGTTCGCCAACCCAATCGGTATGTCATCCCTGCTGAACTTGGTGCAGTTGGGTTAGACTGAAGCGTACTGATCGCGAGTTGATTGAACCCGAAGGAATGATACGACCGAAGCAGTCCGTCGATCGTGGTTCGCTCATAGCCAAACGCCTCCAGAGACGCTCCGTGGAAACGGAAGGCCTTCGACCATTGTCCTTCGTGGTGAAAGCGTCGCAGAAGAAATTGGCGGTGGTCACTTGGTTTGATGCCATAAAAACCATCTGGTTCGTCGATATGGCTATAAATGTCGTACAGGATTTCTTCCGACTCCGAAGGGGGCCTGGTGATGTTGTACTCAGAGGCCAATTCGAGGAAAAGCAGGGCAGTTGCATATGCACCGCATTTCGCACTGGAACGGGCAAGGAGGAAGTAGTCTATATCTAACCATTTATCGTGAGCAAGGGCGTCGACTTCGATGATGGGGTCGGCTTTCTCGGCTTTGGCAGGAGGCCTTTTCCGCTTCTCTTTCTCCAATTCTCTCCTTGCCCTTTCTTTCGCCTTCTCTTCAACGGGAGTAAAATGCCGCAGATGGAGAGCGGTGTCCACGATGGCTGACAGACAGCGAGGGGAAGTATCATTGGCTTTTAAGACAGTAGAGAAGTAATCCGTCAGACGATGCCGATATTCCGCCTTCGTCGTCTTATCGAACTTTGGAGACTCAAGCAGAGTATGCACCAGGACTGGGAGAAACTGCTCTGCGATATCAGCATCGGACGACAGAATCGGCGTTAATTGAGCATAGAAAACGTCTCGCGTCGCGAGGATGTCGCTGAGCAGAGTGGTGAGACTAGTGACCCAACGTCTGAAATCGGAAAAGGTATCAGAGTAAGATGATTCAGTGAGTCGACCGATGTGTTTGCCGGTTCCTTGATGGGGAGTGGGCATGCAAACTTGGAAGTGTCCGAGGATGTTGATCTGTAGAGGTGACCAGATACTTTGATGGACGATGTTCCCTCGGGAGGAGGCGACGAGAAGGCGAAGTGTGGTGTACGTTAGATGAACTTCGACTGGATTTGCGCTGTCAAGTCGGGTCAACAAACTATACAGTATGGCACTCTTGGGTGAGCCATCTTCAGAAGTAGAATCTGAAAGGCAATGCTTGATTCTAACATATGACGTCTCAGGATGTGACATCCCTATGCCGTCGATTCTGCCCTGATAATGAGTCAGAAGGCTGATGAAGGCATGCACATCGTCATCTTGAAGCTTCTCCGCCTCAGGAATGCATTCCTTCAAGCGCCAGAAATCTGCAGTGCCAAAGCGTGTGATGTCGGAATCCCCTTCCACGGCGAGGTCGCGGAGTCGTCGAACCAAGCGAAACTTGTTTGAGGAAATGCGGCGGTCGGATATGATGTCCGAGAGTGTATTGGCCTGTATTTCCTCGTAATAAACCGACAGGTCTTTAGAGAGAGGATGAGACCATGAAGGTAAGGCGCGGAGGACTTGTTTGTGGTGGATGGGTGACCGGCAAAACAGGGTTGCTTGGTGGTCTATCCAAGTCAGGAGTTTCTTGCCAAGGGAGCGAGGGGAGGAGCTGGGTTCATGATCAAAGTCATATGCTTGATAACAGAGTTGTATGAGGATATCGGGGAGGCAATCGTCGTCGAGTAGATTGTTTCGGTATTGCTCAAAGCACCAGTCGAGGATTGATTGCGAGAGTCCGACCATATCAAACTGCTTCATCAAAGAAGCAGCACCTTGAGCAAGAGTGTGCAACAGAGTGTACTCTTTGAAGTGGGCGTCCCTTAGTGATACCCACAGCGTAAGTGCGTTGGCCAGTCGGATCTGTTCATTTACGAGCGGCGACCTGTTGATGTCGGCAAGGAGCGCGTGCAGAACATGGAAGGTAATGGCAGGCTCCTCGCAACCAGGAAGCCGATTGTTACACCATGACAAAGCCTTCAGTACGACCACCGTGGTGCTGACAGGAAGGTTGGGAGTATGCGCTGCGAAGTCGTTATGACGGCGGTACTGATTGAGTCGTGAAAATTGGTTGGCTTGTGATTGTCCTAGGGCACTGGCGATACTGGAATGTATTTGGCCATCCTTCGAAAAGTCTTGATCTCCCAGTGTACGCAGGATCGCAGCGACGATACCATCAACATTTTGCTTGAGCAATGCATCGAATGTATCCGCATCTTCCGACATTTGACATTTCACTCGGAGTTGTTCAACGAAACGATGAGAAGACGTGTCATCGTTCACTGCGAACCATGCCACAACCAAGTTGCCCACGATATCACCAAAACACTCCCTGATCCCGTCTTTTTCGGATTTCTGGAGCACTTTACAATGTCCCCGGAACAAGGAGAGACCGTGTTGCGCTCCTCCAAGGAGATTGCTGGGAGCGAAAGCTTTGAAAGCCGCCTGTGCCGACTCCTTTCGATCTGCATAGCCGAGGAGATGTGGAGGAAATCGAAGGATATCATACCCTCCTTCGCAGATAGAAAACGCAAGTTGGGAAGCATATATTTCAAATATGTCGGAGAGGCTGCTTAGTCCCATCCGTTGGGCGACTTGCTTCAGAATAGTGTCGATGTGTCGATTGTACTCCTCCGTGTGGAGACAGATTTCGATGAGATGCCAGTAAGCACCCCGTCGAACAGCGGAGCTGACAACCATGATATTGGCTAGGCACAGGAGACGAGTTAGCATAGGCTCGTACCTAAACGAGTTTCAGTCAAGTGGAAGAGAGCAAGGTGAGCGGAGTGCTTACTCAGACAGAACCTTCGAAAGAGACCCTCTAATCGTTTCATACAGCTGTGTGGTCGAATGATCCACTTGACTCGCGACCACGAATAAACCTGCATTGATAGCCGCCACACGAAAGCGTACACGAATATCCCCATCCTGTCCTAACAATGGCAACATAACTAGAGGTGAAAACGACTCCCCACAACACTGCGACCACGACTCCATCTTGGGGTCAAATGACAGGTATCGCGCAATGAAACAAGCAGCTGCATCTCGAAGCTGCCAAGTTGGGAATTTCGCCTTCAGGAGGGCATCCGCGACGAACTTGAGCAATCGTTCAAGCGTAGACGCAAGACTGCGATCAGTTATCACAGGTGCCCAGATCGCCAGTGTCGCATCGAGAAGCAAGATAAGTTGGATAATCAACGTAGGGTTTCGCTGGAATTCATACGACGTCAAGAGGTTACCCAAGGAAACGAGGAGCGTAGTGAGGTTGTTGACATGCAACGTGAGGACTTGTGACCGAATTTGACTCAGAAACGAAGGAAAAATAAGCATAAACTTTTCCGGGGAAGAGTCCGCATATTCAATGACGAGTTCGACAAAATCTCGATCACGAGTTGCTTCTCCGGAAGAGGACTGAAGGACGGGTACGAAAGTCAGAAAGGTGACACAGGCCCTGAAGATATGTCGAGTAGGCGAGTTCCCAGATATCGCCCGCGAGGATTCCGTGCCGACGATCCGGTCAGAGTGGTTACTCTCAAACCCATCCTTGTCCAAGTCGGCTTGCCCAACGAGCGGAAAATCATCGGCCGTGGCTCGTAATAACTCCTTGAAGGTTTCCGTAATCTTTCCAAACGCATCTTGAATCTACGAAGCTCAAACTTAAGCATGCACCCTCCAGAAGGCAAAAAACGCCACCTCACATCGGCACTTTGCCACATAATACGTCTATATTCCTCTCCAACCTTGGAGTCACTCCTATGCGACTCCCGCGCAGCCAGTCGACGCAAAGCCTGCGCTCGAATACCCGAACCGATATCAGGTCTCAACATCGCAACCCACGGTTGGCCTTCATCCGCATCTTGAACATTCGGATCCCAAAGCGGCTCCAACCCCCGAATGATACTGGCCTTTTCCTCCAACGGCCACTTCGAAGTGTTCAACCACCGAGCTAGCGCCTGGAAAACCTTACACGCAAGCTGTACCGTGCGTCTATTCGGCCGGACCCCATTGAGATTGAGTGAGAATTCGCAGCAGAGCGCGGCGACAGCAAAGTCGATGGAAGTACGCGTGGTGTTAGCGTCTGAAAAATACTTTTCTTCGACTAGGCCGTCCCATTCCGCTGTTAAGCCATCCAACGCCTTCAAGAARAACGTCGAGAGCTTGCGTTGTCTGCTGTTCGGCTGGATAAGCTCGGTATCTGGTGAATATCTTGCTTCACCTGGAGAAGCGGAAGGAAGAATATCCGGCGAGTGCTGTCCGAGAGAATTCACGAATGGCGGGAGCTTCGCATCGAGGAGGAAATCACGTATGACCCTAGACTTGGCTTGATCGACCAACAACTCTGTAATCCAACATGCCGGAAGTGAGATTCGTGAAACAACCTGACTGCCCTTCGAAAGCCCACAAATACTCTCTAGCAGGATCATCACATCCGATAACGCGTTGATAGGCGCGACCGATGCCTTCTTTTCTGTAGAAGATCGCCGCGCTTGTAACCCCAACCCCAGCGTAGACCCCAGCTTCCAACAATCAATCAACCAATTCAACACCTTCTCTTCAAGCTGCATACGATACAACCGGACATCCTGACTGGCGACTTTCAGACTTTCAGAAAGGAAGATGCAAACAGCGTCGTAAGGAGCTGAAGGGCCTTGGACGTCTAGGTCTTTCAGCAGAACCTCGATCTCAGCGAGGACCCTAGGTGACGAAATGAGGCCTTGAGGGGCGGTTTGTCCTTCGTGCGACGAGGTACTTGGGGGACGAATGGAATGGACAAGGAGGATGTAGGCGAGATGGCACGCCGAACGACAGACGATAGGAACAGTCGCCCGACGCATTGCATGTGTCCAGACCGGTTCCCACTTGATCAGACGAAAGCCCTCTGCTTGTGTATCCGTTACGGAATTTGCTCGAGATCCTTCAGCGTAGGCGATTGCCGCAAGGCAAAGATACACCCACGACTGAATCTCAGGATCGTCGTAGGTGAAAGATTGTAAAAGTGTACTGAAAACATCCGATTGAAAAGACGAATGCAGTTGAAACCAGTGACGGTCGATGAGGAAAAGGAGGAGTTGTAGACGGTAGGAACGAAGTGGCGGCTGAGTTTGAATAGATGAGAGAAGTTGCGACAGGGCATTCTCTGTTTTGCCTCGCTTCGCCGTCGATCGAATACCCGCGTTTTCAGAGAACGTGTAGAGCTAGAAACACATCCGTTGTTATGGCTTTTTCATGGAATGATGGCTTATGAGCTCACCTTCGCCAGCACGTCAGCATGCAGCTCATGGACTGCCCAGGCCAAAGCTTGCGAGGACGTAAATCCCATACCAGCACGAAATGCATGTGCAACGAATGGTTCACTGCACAGGCTGCGCGTATCGTCTCGGGCCGTCACCAATCTCAGCGCGTCGAGGGCCAGTCCCTCGCAGCCCCACTTGTTATGCGAGAGACCTCCCAGAGAATTACAAAGCTTATCCAAGCCGTCAGCCTTGACTGGATCCACGCTGGTGGTGTAGTAGGGTAGCAGGACGGTTAAGACAGCGACCAAGCCCTCTTTCAGCGCCTTGTTCTTCGTCCCCCACAAGCTCACTAGCCTCACCCACGTTCGTTTGGAGAATTCGCTCACAGCACGCTTGTGATTCAACGCAACTTGGGAAAGCACGGAAGAGAGCGACGCGAGATAGTCGGCATGCAGCGACGTATCATAGGGATATATCTGGAGAAATCGACGGAAACGCTGTAGAAGCGTAGCGGGTAGCCCTGTATGTGATTTGTGGATGATGGGTGCTTTCGGCAAGGCTAGTAGAAAGGATAGAAAAGCCATGCATTCGATTTGTTCTGTGCTGACCTGAGGTGTTCGAGACGAGAGTCNGGGGTAGCTGTGTTCCAGTGGGTGTATGGCCTCTTGCTTTATTAGCTCGACCTTGGGTAGGACCGGCACTCGCCCCACGTTTCCGTTTCTTGAGAGGCGACAGGGTGTCGCCATTGCCAGCCTCAGCGTCGCTGTCCTCTGCGTGCACACCCTCCTCTCCTCCCTCCGATGCCTCTTCATCCTCCTCCTCAAGCATGACCTCCAAACGCTGGGTCACAGGTTCGTTCAGAATGATGTTGAATGACATACCAGCCAAGTCAACCCACTGGTCATGTGTGATATTGTCGGCGTGTGGTTGGTAGCGAAACAAGGCCCGTAAGACTTTGATATAGTCCGCAGCCACTGGAGTAAAAAGGTCGCCATTCTGATGAATATGACTGCTTATGTGTTGCAGGATAGTAAGAAGCGTATCCTTGCCCAGGTAGGTGACCGACATGTCCGTCAAGGTGCGTACGAATCCAGTCAGTTCCCCGAGACGCCTGACGATGGCCGCCTTCGACGAATACTTCCCGTACGCCGTGGTCTCAGTATCCACCGCCGCGAATATTGCCTTGAAAACCCGTTTCCAAGCCTCTTCATCAGCTGTGCCGTCCCGTCTGATGTGGAAATTGGCGATAACTTTAGGTTTTGAAAGTACATTTTTTTATGCCAGCTAAGCCGTCTTGTCGTTCCCCGACCTTGGAGGAGTAGAGCTGGCCGAGCGTATCAGCCAGGTTGCCCATGGCTAAACGGCCGTGGTCGTGGTTTCAGGGAGGATGCGCGTTATTGTGCCCTGTTTGCATGTTGCGCCACAGAAGCGCGATCGAGGAGTGACTCCTGTTTTCCCTGTTTCTGTAAGGAGTAATGACGAACTTGTCCCCACTCCCTCCACCACTGAGCTCATCGAGCACCCCTCGCACCTGGTGTGTATATAAGGTCACCTAAAACGATCTCACACTCCATTCGAAACCCTTGACCAACGAAAAGACACAATGAATCGAAACTCTTCTGGAAATGACGGCTTGGGCGATAAAGTCAAGGGTGCTTTCCAAGCAATACATGGTGCGTGGCGATCTACTTAATTGCAGTTTCCATTACTCAGAAAACTCTTAGGTATCGGAGAAAATATTCGTGGGACCGCACTCGGTGCAATCGACACCATAACCAAGGACGGCACTAGGAATGACCAAATCGCGCAACGAGGGAGGTTGGAGACTTCGGAAGGGTTAGCACGAATGAGAGGCGGCAAGGTCACAGGAACTCCTGCGACGGGGGGTCAGTACGGTCCAGCAGCAGTGGTTGGAAATGACTTGGGTCAGCCAGCGAACACCAACGCGCACACGGCCAACGTCGTTGGTACACAAACCCAGAATACGTCGACAACCGCTGCCAATCCAGATTACTCCAGTGAGGGCGGTTTTGCAAACACACCGCCCCATATTCCTGGCCAGGAAACTAGTATAGATTCTACCAGACCGTTGGGACACCAAGGAACCGCAGGCAATTTGGGAGGACACCCCGTAAATGCCAACGCGCATCGACCCGTATCCCCACCTCCTCCTCACCCTCCAAACGCCCCCCAAGGACACACCAACGGTGCCGTTGAAGCTGGTTATAATCATGGGATGGGTGCGCATGATGTCCATGACAGATTTGAAGGCGGGGGTGGAGGGTTTGACCCTAGGGTTCACAACGCAAACACATCGGTCGCGGATACAGCGAGAGCATCAGCGGCACCTTCATCTGTGTTTACTTCTGAAGGCAGTAATTTCAGAGGCAGAGACGCAGAGGGTGGAAATGTGCCACCACCATTGCCCGACCGTCCAAACCACGGTACATACTGATTACATACTCTACTTAACGCCCTTGACTATAATTGTAACAACATCTCTTGCTCACRACTGAACGGCACCACAGTGATTGCATCGCAGATCGACCAGTTAATGTCCACATTCCCCTGTTCGCGCTCCTGATTGACCATTGCCACACATGGAACTTACTTCAAACTTGCATTCGGGTGAGGGCACAATCATTGCGTAGAATTCTCAATCCTGCGTGAGCTTGGAGAAAATGAAGTCATAATTTGAAACAGAAGCATAAYGGTGCGTTGCATATGGCATAATGGCATAAGTAAAAGAGAAGCATAATGTCCGTTCAATGGCGAACGCGGCGTGGTGAGTTATCCTAAGCATGAGCCGAAGACGTTGTCCAGCAGCGTATTAGCCCTCATATCGAGCGTGGAAGTGCAGTGGAAGCCTTGAAGCGAGCCTGGACGAGAGTGGTGGTGGAGGAGCCTTGCGCTGGCCAGNCCCAAGAGTCAAGTCCCTCTCACCAGAGCACCCTCCCCCTTTTTGTGACTGCTTGACGTCCGACCTGCGAGTTGCAGTGGGTATCCGAGTGTCTGAGTTTCAAGTCAGCTTCAGATGACGAAGGAGGGAAAAAACAGGAACTCACTGTTGAAAAATGTGCTCGTAACGTTGCAAAACGACGAAACCGATGACGAAGCCAAGACCGAACCGTGGATGGCGACCGAATGCGATGAAACCAGCCCTCGATGGATTCACCCGACAGTCGCACCTTCGCTCACTAGGAGCAAGGTGATGCACAGCGCAAGAAGCCAAGAGCGCTGCAAAAAGGTGCAAGTCAGCACGATTCAGACAGTATAGGGGAGGTCAATGACTCCGTACCTGTGCGACCTTCAAGCACGTCTTCGCGTGAGACCGAATCCAAAACCTTGACCAAGCGACCGAATGCAATAAACCCAGCCCTCGATGAGTCTACCCGACGGCCACAGCTTCTCTAGACCTTCACTCCTAGGAGCAAGGTGAAGTACAACACAAGAAGCCATGAGTGCTGTGCGAGAGACAGTCAAGGCTGTGCGACGAAAGAGCAGGAATAAACTCACCAGTACGACCTTGTAGAATGCCTTGGGACGGTGAAAACTTCGAACCAACAGGTCGACCCAAAGGTCGCCGTGATGGGGATGCACAAGAAGGCGGGAGAACAACCTTGATGAAGACCCAGTACTTATCGAGCGACAGGGAGCCCCTAAATTGCTCATGGAAAGGAGGCGGAACGGATGACGGGGGATGCTTGTCACCGTCTGTGGATGGCCACGTCAAGGGTCATGGTGTGTATTATGGGAAAGTAATTTCTCTTTGGCAAGGCTACAATACAAGTGGACTCGATGCTCATGGAGTTCATGCGATGGTCATACTTCACATATGAGAGAGCAATGTGACAACGTGCATGCAGAATATAGTACAATAGTCAATGGTGTAGACATGATGGCGGTGAGCCACAAGGAACACATAGGACCAAGCACCCAATACACCCATACCAACGGCACCAGCTCGTTGAATTCCAAAGTCCAGACATTCCAAGTGGTAGCGTACATTCCCCATGAGCATGACCAATGGAAGCATTCTATACAACATGGTCAGTCACCATAATAAATAAAGGTCACCAATGTAGATGTGAACGTACTCGGCAATCGGTTGGGGTAGGAGCCCACTGGATGTTGCAGCGCGCATCGTTAGCAGAGATGAATTGATAGACTTTGAATAGCGTGCATAGTGTAAATAAATGGTGAAGACCGAGGTCCTAGATAGATAGATGACACACTGATAGATCTACTCAACGTCCTAACTAGAAGATGATGTAGGAACCCAATCCAACTCCTTCTCCTCGCCAGGCGTACCCTCCTCACCCTCGCTACTCAACGCAGCCCAATCGACATTTACCCGACCACTAACTGTGGGTATCTTCGCACCTCGTTCCAGCAAAAATCTGATAACCTCGCTCGTGTGTCTCCACCCAGTCGGTTGAGGTATTGGTACGACAGCATCAGAAGTGGGATGACCATTGGCAGATGTTGACGGTACGCTTAATGAAGTCTTCTCATCTTCGACCCAACCACCAAAGTTCCGTGCAAGATGGACACTGGCTTTGACACCCTTCTTGTTCTTTTCAAGTTGATCAAAGAAGGATGCGAGCGCCTTAACCGCCTCAACACGAGCGCGGAGGACGTGACGCATGATTCTACGTGATGGAGGGCGTCGTCGTGGGCTTGTGGCAACTGGGGGCTCGTGTGGCTCCAAAGGCTCGAGGGTTGCTGGTGCTGAAGGCGCAGGGGTAGCAGAAGGTGAGACCTTGGCTTTGTCTATCCAAGGATTCTCCTTCGGTACAACTGGAGTGGTATATTGTGACAACACGGCACTGGAAAATTCCCATCGTTTAGGAGCCCAGACGCCAACGAGGACTCGCCACGCTGCAATCACTCGCTTTGCGCTGTGGAAGGACAAAAACAAATTGGGGTTAGTATGGGGTGATGCTGCCATTGGTTGCGAGGACTAACTTCTCATAGTAATCTGAAGATCGCGACGAAAGGGGGAAGATATCAGTTGACCATTGGACGCCACAGAGAAAGGGACAGACGAGCTCACCGTTGATCATCTTGTTGTGGTATACAGCCAATAGATAAACCACGGAGAAGGCGAGCAACGCGCCAACCCGCGTGTACATGAACAACGCCCACAAGAAAAAGAAAGATGCCGGGTATATCAACAGTAAAAATAGCAGGCCGAATATAACCTTGTTTTGGGCCTACGCAGCATGAAGAAATCGAGAGTGAGAAAAGGGGGCGACCAATAAGATCGTTGGAGAGCGTACCTGGGTTTCCTCTTCGTCTTCCACCAATCGCGCACCGAGACGACCCATGACGTACACGGGCGAATGGATGATCAAGGGAAACAGGAAAAATGGTAGGCTGGCCAAAGAAGAGAGCGTATCCCAAATGAGGACAGCCAAAGTCCGTAGCCGTCCAGGTAAGGTGACCGAAGCCTTGGGATCCAGCGACCGAGGTAATGGTAGCGAAGACAAGACCGAATTAGTTAGATGTGTCGTTTGCAAGAGTGAGTAATATTCCAGCAAGGTCCGTTTCACGGAAGCAATGTTGGGCGTGGCATTGGGTGTCGAGAATAGATCCACAAGCGTTTGGGAGATCGTCACGAAATCGTCCAAGTCAATAGATTTATCGCCTTCCCACATTATGTCGCGCGCCATCCTGGCTGCGTAAAGGGTATCCCTACGGCATGGCAATGAATATCAAACCAAAAAAGATTTCATTGGGGGATCGCAATACAAACCAATCAGGCCCGTTCACCGTCGCTTCCGTAAGTTCGCGCTCGATGGTGGCGGTTAGTCGTTTCACAGCAGCTCTCGGCGCGCCCTCTTCTGTTGAGAAGAACTGTTCCCTGAATGGGTCCATAGTTATGGGCTTACCAAACCTAAAACAAATCAGTTAAAGAGATAGAAAAGAAACGGCGGCGCGCGTACTCTAGAATAACCTGGGATGATATAAGTAACTGAAAAAGGGAGGAGGCGAGGCAAAAACGTTACCTTACTCCGATATTTCGACTTATTCGTGTAAACGATAGCTGCGGGTATGACGACAACGCTCCCTTTCGCCTTGCCTGGGTTCTGCTGAGACCATTTCTCATACTCCAGCGCAGCCCACGCAGCTCCATCTTTCACCTGCATTATCCTTGGCTCAGTATAACTCGTTCCCTCGGGGAACAAAGCAACCGCCCATCCTTTCGAAAGCGCGTCGAACGTCCCCTTGAAGAGTATCTGCCGATCTTTGCTCTTCCTATCCACAGGGATATTTCCCGAACTTGATAAAATGTATGCCAAGACCGGATTGCCAAATAGACTCGCTTGAAGGATTGTGGAGTTCCGGTTAGACGCTTCAAAAGGTCGGCAAAAAGATGGCAGACGCACCTTTGCTCCAGTAGTTCAGGATTCGACCATATGGGAATGCCGAGGCTACCTCACATGTCAACACCAACTATGTCATTTCACGCGCAAAGTCGACGTACAGAGAATTGCGGGATCCAGCATCATATTATGGTGCGTCGCAGTCCTACACGCACACCACAGAGTCCCGTTCGTCAACGTTCTATATCCCGATTGAAAACAAACTTACACAATAATTGGTCCATCGTTGGGAACGTTCTCTGCTCCTACGATATGGACTTCTGTGAAAAAAGACCAGACAGCCCAACCAGCTAGTCGTCGTATAACACGGTGCAGAACTTTCGGGTCGGACATCGCGCGGAAGAAACTTCCTCAACGTCTTCAACAGTGACGATGGCGAGGGAAGATGGTGGCGGTCAGGAAAAGAGGATGGACGTTTGAAAGGTTGGGGAGAGCCAAGTAGGCCTCCGCATCTAATAAAGTCCTTATGTAATGCAGTGGCGTCCCTTGGCGCCTTCAAATTTGCATTGCAGTCGCAGAGTTCTCTTTCTACAGGCACCACAGCCGCAGTGCTCGTGAAGCCGGACAGGACTAAAGAAGATTCTTACCTACCTTAGAGATACAGCTAGGTTTCTTACTGGAATCTACCAAATTTGGCTTACTTCCGAGACGCACCGCCTCCTCAGATGCTTATGAACATTCATTGAGGCGTCCGCCCTCGCTGAGGCGGCGCCATTCACGCGAATGGCACAAAAACATTCAAACAGCACACAAGGAGAAATGAATCCGAAGGCGATGAATTTTTAGTCCGTCTATGCAACCACAAACGCATCCACAAATACATCTAAGCAACGAACGCCTTGCCCTTTTCTATGTTCTTCTTCAATTCAGGCAAGCAAGCTTCGAGCAGCTTCTCTTCTTCAGCGGTCAATGGGCCAATGGGGTGGATCTTCTCGACACCGTTGGGCTAAATGGAGGTTATCAGTAAGTAAGTTATATGGAACCAGGGATTTAGACTTACGCCGAGCTCGACCTTAGATGAGAAGAAGTCGATGCCCTTGTCGGCGAAGAGGGAGCTCTTGACGAAGGTGGGCGTAACAACACCCTTCTCACCGCTCAATCCCCGGAGGAGACTGTTGGTGAACTTGGCACCAGCGTAGGCCATGGAGAGGGTAGCGCTTCCAGCACCATCCTTAGCCTTGACGACTTCATCACCACCGTATTGGATTCTGTGGACAAGCTTGTCGTAGACTTCACCGGCAATTCCCTTTCCAGCGGGGGTTTGCGAGAGGAGGGGGACGATCGTAGGGCCAGAGTGGCCACCGACGACGGGGACATCGGCTTCGGAGGGCTTGACGCCAGCAACACCAGCGACGAAGCGGGATGCACGGACAACATCAAGGGTGGTAACACCAAAGACGCGAGCCGGGTCGAAGACACCAGCTTTTTCGAGGGTAGCGGCGACAATGGGGACGGTGGAGTTGACGGGGTTGGAGATGACAAGGATGTGAGCCTTGGGCGCGACGCGTGCTACGGCAGCAGCGAGATCGCGAACAATTGAAGCGTTAGTCTAATAAGCGGCCTTAAGCACATGTCTGCACGCCAAGATAACAGTGCCTTTACTCACGTTGAAGAGGTCATCACGCGTCATCTTTTATTCGCGGGATTAGAACGGATGCAATTGTAAAGGATGTTCAGTACTTACTCCGGGCTACGCAAAGAATGTCAGCATCTTGTCTTGTCGGATTTAACAAATACACAAACCTTTCTTGGGACACCAGCGGGGATGACAACGACTTCAACACCCTCAAGGGCTTGGTCGAGCTGGTCGGCGGCATAACCTTTAACCTACCCGAAAACGTGGTCATTAAATGACACGATCCCAACCGACCTAGAATTCCTACCTCGCTGGCGGTATCGACGTGGCTGACATCGGCGGCAACACCAGGAGCACCACGGATATCATACAAGCTCAAGGACGTGACCAAAGGGTCGCTCTTAAGCAGCAGCGAAAGAGGTTGTCCAATTCCTCCTCCGGCACCCAAGACAGCGACTTTGGTGAGTCTCGCCGACGACGACGAGAAGAGTCTCGTTGAAGGGGCAGCAAGAGCACGAGCAGCCGAGCGAGCAAACATTTTGGACAACGAAGAAACGGTGATGGTGGTGGTAAAGGTAGAAGGAATGCGGACGGAAGAGAAACCGGAGGCACGAAATTTCTCAAAAGCTTGATCGTGGGATTCCGTGAGAACAAATTGGGTAATTCACCCCTGAGATTGGGGCCTAACTAGGAGCCTATGTCTACTCTCTGAAGAACAACTTTTTCACGGCAGCAGCGGTACCTGCAACAACAGTACCGCTTATCGCACTTCCAACAACAGGCATCGCGCCCCCCATCGCAACACTCTGCGCGCCAGCAAACAGACTCCCAGCAGCGATACTGCCCATGCTCGCTTGAAGAGTTGCCGCCAACGAGCCTTTAGAGCAGCCTTTTAGTTCAGAAATATATGTGAGAAATATACTCGAGCGTACCGGAAACGATGCCTGCCGAAGTGAACCCAACTGCACCGAGCACGGCTGGTCCTGCGACAGGGGCCAAAGCAACTCCAGCGGCCATACCTCCGGCGGTGACCATTGCTTCGTGAAACGATCAGCAGTCACCCCCTTGGTAGCAAATGAATGGAAGGCACTAACCAGTTTTTGGTGACACGTTCTTCGCCAATTCGAAGCCTTTCACACCAGCCGTGCCAGCTGCGGATGCTGCGTGGACCAAGCCAATCTGTAGACATTGTCCCGTCTTTGCTGTTGGAATTTCCAGAAAGTTCATCTCAAAATTCGCAACAAGACTGTAGAAGAGTGAACGTACCCAAAGTTGCAGAAAGAGTCTCGGCCGCCATCTTCTTGTTGATCCCTGTCTTCTTGGCCACCTCCATCAGTTTGCTCTCAATTTGTCGTCTGAATGGTTCGAACTCGTCGACTCTACCACTGCTGTGCCCCGTTGGAGGTTCTTGGTAATGGTCACGAGGCGTAAGTGGGTTCTCCAGGTCTTCTGCCATCGCTCGAAGGAATATGTCCTCATCATCGTCAAATTGGAGTAGTAGACTTGGGGATTCTTGCGCCGGTGTATCTGGGTAGGCATTGTACCTTTGACGTGACCATGGGTTCGACGGGACATTGGTAGCGTCCGTGCTGGTAGACGGCGAACGCGGTGCGGGAGAATATCCACATGATGACTCTAGATCGGTATCGAGCCACTCAGATACTCGATTTCTGCGAGGTGATAGCAGCGGGTCGAATTCAATAAGTGGATGAGTAGCTGGTGTTTCGAAAGTAGATGTCGCTGCACTTGCGAGAGATTCTGGGTAATGATATCCTGGCATGGTGGAAGACGTTGAGGTGATGTGAATGGCCAGCGCAAGCTGATGTAGATGTGCTGCATCATGTACCTCGTCACTATAAGGCTTCTGCAAGACTACGCAGCGGGATTTTCCCGAAATGAAGGAACGATGCTCTTGCACAGTCCAACTTCCATGTCACTGCCGCGGAAGTCGGACGCTAAAGCTGAGCCCTCAATGTAGCTCGGAGTGTAACCGAAATTGAAGCTCCGACTGTTTGCGCGGCTCGCTGATTTCCACTTCGGCTTCAATTGATAAACCTATTTTCTTCTCATCATGGTGGGCGATCAGAATCAGCGAGGCTTCAACAACAGAGGTAGGGGCCGGGGTCGAGGCATAGGAGGTAGAGGTCGCGGAGAACGTGGTCGTGGTCCATTCAGAGGAGGATTTCGTGGGCGGGGAAGGGGTCTCGGTTTTGCAGACCAGGTGGATTCGCGCATCGACTTTGTTCTTCAACAATGGCCAGGTGGGTAGCCTCTACCACTTTCAGTGAAGTTCCATCATGTTGGTGGAGAAGTGACTTGGTGAAAATAGATGCGCAAGAGAATCTTTCTGTGTATGATGGTCGCGGAGGTCGTGGTGGCAGGGGAAGAGGAAGGGGAAGAGGCAGAGGAGGTGGGTCGCCCATCAAATCTCGGGCTGACTCAGGCGCATCGACGCCTAATCGAGGGGTGTATACCCCGCGTCGTGGCGGATACGATACACCACCGAACAATGGAAGCGCTAGAGGTGGTCGTGGTGCTGGTCCAAGATTGCGTCCAGACGCGCCCTTGTCGAAACTGCTCTATCAAGAACGACCGTACCTACGGCCAATCAAATTCGTGAAATCGGTACACACTCCGACTCTGTTCCAAAACCAAGACGAAGTTTTGGCACCGATCGTCGAGTCAGCTGGTGCGTTTTCTGTCACTTTTCGTGTTCTTGTATCTATTTTTCTGAAATATTGACCTAGGCGATGAAGAAGCCAGCCATGTACCTACTGCCGATCAAGTAGCTCGAGTATTTGGCGTCGGCGCAGCGGACGAAGAAGAATTGGCAGAAATCGACTTCAATGACTTGGATAAACTGGCGCAACTGCCAGAGATCAAGACCGAACAAACGGAAATTATAACCGAACAAACATTTACGGGCATCAGGATGACCGAAACTATAGAAGACCCGATAGAGGACATGGTCGTTGACCAATCCACCATACAAGCACCTCAAAAACAAGAAACCGAGCAGAAACCCACTTTCTTCATAGACACAGACCCAACACCTTCGCAATCGAAACCAATATTACACCAATATGATCGGGTTGACAGCACCTTGGCAGGACCGCTGGGACAACCCAATGACGATGACGAAGAAGAAATCGTCTACGTCGCCCCCCATCCTAGGTTATCTAGCCAGCCATCTACCGTCGCGACTACTCCCTCACAAACCATCAAACCTCTTCCACCAACCACATCGATTCCCCCACAACTAACCACCGAAACCCCTTCGATATCAAACCTCAAGTTCTCTTTTGCACCCAGTCCCCGCAAACAGCCTCGTCAGGCTCCCGTATTCACAGCGAGCGCGCGTACGAAAACTATTGTCAAACAACGTGTCCGACAAGGTCGGGTAAACCGCAAGAAAGCTGCGTCTGGTTTTGGAGTGTATGGCGCTATGATGTCGGAAGCGCAGCTTCGTGGCGAAGAACATATAAAGGATCCGCGGTGGGACGAGAGAAGACGGGGGGATTCGGATATCGACTGGGGTGATGAAGATGATGAAGTGGACAACGCTGGTACTACTGGAGGCGGTACGGGAGGAGGTGTTATCGAGGGCGCAGAGGGAATGGATGTGGACCCAGAGTTGGAACCGGATATCGACGCGTTGAGATCTTTCGTTCGCAGTATGGGCGCTCAGGCTAGTAACCAGGTGACGATGGATGATGTTGCGGATATGGAAATGATGAGAGCAGAGGATGAAGATGAAGACGACGGAGGATCGAAGGGTAGCAGTGGAGATGAAGCAGAGGCCCGTGGTGAGGATGGGGAGAGTGGTAGTTCAGACGAAGAACTTGATGCAGCTGTCAACGCCGAAGAAGAACTTATAATCTCGGAAAGTTTAGACGTTAATCTTTCTATCAAGGATGATGACGAGGAAGAAGATGATGATGACGAGGATGATGAGGATGAGAGTGAAGATGAGGATGAGGATGATCCTCAGGGTAATTTCCAGGCTCGTTTGCAACGCATTCGATCCAACGCGAAAGGCAAAGCCAAGGCGCTGGTGCCCGACAGTGACGATGATGAGGACGAGGACGAGGATAATGGATGGTCTCGCGCCGACGAAGACGATGAATTCATCGAAAAGATCCAAGTAAGTGATAGTCCTTCCGTATGAAACAGGCTTTCTCAAACGTCCGCTCGCATTTTAGGCATTATTAGATGAGAATCGCGACGTTCTTAAATCAGGTAGCCGCAAGCAAAGGAAAACATTCTTCCGAGCGATCCAGGATGGTGATTTTGACGATCTCGAAGAATTCAACACACCCAGTCAGTTCTTTTTCTTCGTGTCTCTCCGTTCAGTTCAGTTCATCTAACAAAAACGCAGGGCGAGCGAAAAATAAGGGCAACCTCCCTCCCGAGTTGGCCGCGCAGTGGGAAAAGGATCGTGAAAGGAAAGCTGAAAACAAACGCGCTCGCGCTGAAGCACGTCTCATTCTTGCGGCCGATCCCTTTTCGACTAAGAAAGGCGGAAAGAAAGGTCGTAAAGCCATGTTGGCCGCTGCCAGAGTGGATCCTACCTCCCTTCCCATGGAGAACCGCATTATCGACATGCAAACGCTAGAAACACAAATACGAGGGTTCATACGACGTTTAGACGGTCCAAAGACGATGTCGCTACCCCCGATGAGGAAGGATCTGAGGAAACTTGTGCATGAAATGGCGATGGCGTTCAATCTGAAGAGTAAGAGTGTTGGTAAAGGCGATGCAAGGTACACTACGTTGACTAAGACGACGAGGAGCGGGATAGGGATCAACGAAGGGAAGATTAACAGGATTGTGCGGAGATCTGGTGGTCGTGGGTTCCAGGGTGAAGTTGCAAAGGGAGCGAAGAAGGATAACTCTGCGATGAAGATGAGAGAGGGTGAGGAGGTTGGAAAGGTCGGTGTTCTCCATTTGTTCCTCTAGATACCATCGTTGACGACTTTTGACCTATAGGCCGCTCCTAAGATTGGAGAATCCAATCTCGGATTCAAGATGCTCGCTTCTATGGGCTGGGCGGAGGGAGACAAAATTGGTCTTTCAGGAGGCTTGGAAGGACCTTTGACCGCGATTATGAAGCGCACGAAGCTGGGACTGGGTGCGGTTTCGTAGGCTCATAGCACTCTCGGCAGACGATCTACTCGAAAGCTATGGATTTATTGAGATGTGTATCCTCCCAGGACTCGGAGACCTTATGGCTCCGGCGCCTACGCATTACTTTCTACCCATCATCACCTTCCATTCCAGCTTCGCACTATCGTGCATTACGCATCAGTGTATCAGGTTTCATTCCTTTGATATTTATTGTGAGAGCAGATTATTTTACTTCCATTGATCCTTGCTAATGAACGGTGAACGAGTCGCAAGTGGTCAACAATGAACGGGGTAACTCAAACTCTACTAAAAGTGGCTCCATGTGTATTTCGCGGTTCCATACCTGATGCCGACCTGCCAGCTTCGCTTCTAGAGTACGTGATTTTGAATGATTCAAGTTGACAGTAACGGAAGGCAGGTTGAGTCGAGTTCTGAACGCAGGACCGCCTGACCTAGGCATTCCTCGAGGCAGTGAACTGTCCAACGAGCGTAACGACAAGTCAGGAATTCAGGACCAGGTCGATTAGGACCATGATCATTGCAGGATCATCGTAGCAGCTGCAACTTCTCTGACTGTACGGTGCCTAACAGCTTGAGCTTGTGATATTCTCTGATTATTCTCTCGCCATCCATCGTACGTTCACGTTGCCTTCAAAGTGCCTATTTGTCTTGACGAAATTGTCTAGGTAATGCTGGTGTTAGCCATTAAATGAGGAAACTGTATTTTTCGATGTGCCGCCGAGCCAACGACCTGTATTTCCCGCAGTCTGCGGGATGTTCATTTACAAGGCACAATTTTGTCGGCGTGATTGTGCCGAGCGGTTTGATCTCGACTCTTCACCAGTGTTACACCTGGACAACCTGTCCACCGTTCGTAACCACAGTGATGTTATGATAGGTTTATCATGTTCATCCATTCCACGCGAATTGAGCGCTTTTCGCTGACCGACCCTCGGTGAATCCTTCAACGTCAAACATATTCAGCCGAAGCATTACATCTCCTCAATTGTATAAAAGCTCATGGATTCGCTCTCCCATTTCCTCATTCACTTCCCTTCTTCGCCTTCAACCCCTACGTCTTCTTCGAAGGACCGGTTCCTCTTCTTCTTCTTCCCATTTTCGACACTCCGGTCTTCACGCCTTCCTTCGTTCTTACGATCTAATCTTCTTCTACATTCACATTTTCAAACTTTGCGAACATGTTCTTCTCTCGATTAATCGCTACTTCCGCCGTCGTCATCGGTCTCTCTGCTTCAGCTTATGGCCACGCTGCTGCTCACCCCGCACTGGGAATCAAGGAGCCTTTGGTCCGAAGCCAGGTCAAGCGACCTAACGCTGCCAACCCCTGCGGTGCTGGTGTCAATATCGCCAACACTATTGACACTGCGGATACCATCCAGGTCGCTGCTGATGGAACTTTCTCCGTCGTGGTCGAGAATTACAATGGGTAAGATACTTTCACCTCAGCTAGTTCAATCCTTAACTCATACATTTCTTCTACAGAGGAATTGATGGATCACGCCAATTTACGATGAAGGTGGACCCTACTGCCACTGGAAAGAGCTTCGTCGCTGGTACCATTACCAAGAACGGCTTGAAGGTGACAATTTCCCCCTTTCATGACCCTGACAACATCGCTGACAGAGGGATCGTCTGTAAATAGGTCACCAAGAAGAACGAGAAGGAGACCTTGCAAGCTAAGATCCCTGCTGGGATGGTTTGCAAGGGCGGCAAGTTTGGAAACCTCTGCGTCGCGCAATTCACCAACGCTGCCCACCAGAAGTTCGGCAACTGCGTTGTGGTCAGTAGCTTTTACTCGTCCTTCCTCGTACTTTGAAGTTGATAATCTGGTATCCAGCTCCAACAAGGCAGCAGCTCCGTCGCTTCTTCGAGTTCATCAAGTAACTCGGCTTCTTCGTCTTCGAGCAACTCGGCCTCCAACAACTCCAGCGCCAACTCCTCTTCCAACTCATCCGTCGTAAAGGGTGCCAATGGTGCTGTCACCTCCAGCTCCACTGCCTCGAACGACAAGGCTTCTTCTTCAAGCTCTGCTAGCACCGCGGCCAGCGCCAACGCCGACAGTGCCAACTCGAGCACGGTCAAGACAGTTGTCAACGGTGCCGGTGTCGTCTCCTCCGAGGCTGTCAAGAGCAGCTCCTCCAACTCCAATGCCGCCAACTCCGCCTCCAGTGCCAACGCCGCCAACGCCAGCTCCTCCAACTCGGCAGTCACTTCGTCGGTCAACCCTCACACTGGAGCTGTCACTAACACCGTTGTGAAGAACAGCAGCACCTCCGCAAACGCCAACGAGTCTGCCTCTGCTTCCAACTCTGCTTCCTCCAACAACAGCAAGTCCGTTGTCAGCTCCACTGGCGGTGCTCATGGCGCTTCTTCCAACGTCTCGTCCTCGAGCAGCAACTCCTCCAACTCTTCCAGCAGCTCTTCTTCCTCTTCCAGCTCTTCCTCCTCTTCTTCTTCTCAATCCTCTTCTTCCAAGACTACCTCCGGTGCTACCAAGTACCGCCGGGCCTACGTAAGTCTCCTTGACCGCTCTAATCAAGGACATCCCATCTGATGAAATTTCTAGGGCTCCCGCCTCGCTCGTGCCGTTCTCGAGGACGCTGAGGATTCCGATGAGATCATCGAAGAAGTTGTCGAAGTTGTCCGCCGCTCTTTGACTAGCTGGATTTGGGCTTAAATCAACCTATACTTCTCTTCACCAAGGACCTCTTACTCGGACTTCTGCATACGTACATACACGACTTCTTATTCCCGCTGATTTGGACACTCGGACATAACATAGCTACGACCNTTTTTATTCCACCCTTCGACGCTTTCTACGATTTAATCATTTCGACGTTCATGTTCGCAACCTTTATACCTTCATAGCCTTCACATTCATACCTTTTACTCCCTTGACGTAGGGGTTACTTTTATACATATACATGGTTTTCATGATAAGCGTTTCGCGCTTGAGCTTGAGCCTTCAGCTTCAGCGTACATGGTGATACGCCATCTTACGACCCATCAGTGCGACAGATTCGTTTCCAACGAATATTACTGCTCGATTGAAACCGTACGGGTGTTCCGTTCTCTTTCACCCATTCTTTCGCGTCCACGAGCTGAAGTGATGATGCCAGCTTCATCTGACTTATAGGGGTCGACTTAGGGATAAATCAGGGGTGACGAAAATCCTCGGCTAAATGTGCAGGGTCGTCCATCGCAAGTTCCTCAAACACCCTACACCACACAATGCTTTTGCAAGCTCCGTCTTTTTTTTACCTTGCGTCGCACCTACAGTCAAGTACAGGTGCCACAAGTGCATCTTATTCCCCGAGGAACTTCAATTCTTCGAAGTATCTACTTGAATCATTGCAGTCATGATTCACTGGAGGGACAGGTTGAACCAATATTAGCGATCTCTCCTTCGTTGACGGACCGTTCCACCAGTGCGCATGGTGCATTAGCTGGAAGTGCCCTGTCGTAAAGGTCTTGCTCCGGCGGCCTACCACACAAGCCACATGTTCCCCGCAATTTCCCCACAAACCAGTGCCTCTGTACCCCATGCAATTTACCCCACGAACCCATCGCTCGAGCGAGCCGCGTGTTGCGATCTGCGCCAGAGAAAACATTAATCTGCTTGTATGAGGTAATGGTGGATGGTACCTTATGGTCCTTCTAGCGTGCCCATGTCCTCTGAGGTATGCACTTATCTACATCTTTTTGCCGCTTTCTAACTTTGTGCATGAAGGGATTGATCTAATCAGGAACCTCGTTTGAAGCAAGTTTTTGTGCTTGACAATTGTCTTCGAAAAGTTCTTCCATGGTTAGTGGATGCCCGGTTGCCATGCGGTTCCGATTGAGGCAAAAATGTAAAGACCTGTATTTGTTGGTCATTCAGGTACGTTTTCGAGTCTATCCCTGCATATTCTGGTCACCTCCTCATACAACGTATGGTAGACATACCGCATACCGATGACTCGATGCTAAAATCGATGCTTTTCTCCGTCAGCTGATGCACAGTACCCCAACAGCGTGATGACTTCGGCTCGTATGGCGTCAAAGCAATGTGCACCCCACATCATTAGGAACGGAGTCTTCGGGCGTTTGTGCATGGTCAAGGAAATTTATCGTGATCCTCGATATCTACTCTCATCGCCGCCCTTCTTATAAAAAGGCCGATAAGACAAGCTTGAAGAAATGTCCTTGTCCTATTGCTTAGGAACTCGGCCATCTTCGCCCCCATTTCTCCCTCTTCCTCTTCATTATGTCTGTTCTACTCCACTACTACGCCGTCCTCTTCTTTTTCACCCTCTTCGGTCGAAATATCGCAGCCCCGCTACTCCAGAACCGAGCCGTGAGCTCGTCGGTGTATGATGACTTGGTTTTGTACGCCAAGTTCTCTTCGGCTGTATACCAACCTCTCTGTCCACGTCCAGTCGGCGCGTGGAAGATCAACTCGGTTCGTTTCACCTCCCATCCGGCGATTTCCTAACTCTTATGCGCTTTTACCTAGTTTGATAAACAAGGCACCCAAGGCTTTGTCGTGCGTGACGATGATAGGAAAGAAATCATCCTCGCCTTCAGAGGTTCAATGGAAATCGCAGACATATTGACCAGTACGTCACTATCCCTTTTGAAACGTCTTCACTTTCACCCCGCTGATTCCTTGTGCTTTACGTCTAGACATCCAAATCCTCCTTACACCACTACGTGTCGCCGGTGTGAACAACGTTGGAGGCGCAACCGTCCACACCGGCTTCCAGAAAGCTTATAACGTCGTTCACGATGAAGTCATGTCGTATATGAAGACCCAGATTGACAGATACCCTTCGTACAAACTCGTCGTCACCGGTAAGCATCTCTGACATGAAAATCGATCCCATGTACTTACTAATGCCTGTCATATCGCCTTCTAGGACATTCCCTTGGCGGCGCCGTGTGTACTTTCGCAGCTTTGGCACTAAAGGCACGATACCCTAATAAACAGTTGCGGCTGTTTACCTATGGTTAGCGTTCTGTCTATCTTTTGTCCTTCTCGATACTGAACGTCATGTAGGAGCACCTCGCATTGGAAACGCAGACTTCGCATCCTTGGTGGAAACTAGAATCGGAATGAATAATATTTATCGCGGTAAGCCCCTTCCCCAAAAAATGATCGATTCGCATGTTCATCGATATCTTTTCATCATTACAGGCGTCCACACTTGGGGTACATGACTCATCCATTGCGTCAAGAAGAAACAGTTACTAATCCCACTACTTTAGATGGCGTTCCGACAATTTTGGGACGCTGGTTGGGATATCGTCACTATGGAACGGAGTACTGGGAACACAAAGACCCTTGTTAGTCCCCCTCTTTCCTTTCATTCTCTCATGGTCTTACCTCTTATATAGCTCGACCTGAGAACGTCAGGAAATGCAATGGAGGCGAAGACACTTCATGTAGCAACTCCATCAGTATGTCGTTATTTGCCACACCATGCTCTCACCCTAATCTCCGTCTTACAGTCTCCACGGGTATCAATCCGCCGCATGCGTTTGCATTTGGCCAAGGTACGTGCGACTGTGGTCTTGTTCAGGGCATTCCGTTCTAATAGCAATCCTAACCAGTTATGGCGATCAATCCGTTTATATGTTGGTGATCGAGTGGGAGGCTTTCGTATGTACATTATATTACACGGAATGTCAGAATACCTATGTGACACTGGAATCGACGCTCGGTCAACTCGGAGCGCCCAGCAAGCGCCAGGACCTCAGCTTGACCAGCACGAATGTTTCGATGGAAGACCAGCCAAGACTTCATTCATATGTACGAACACCTAGACGAAACTCCATGATACCAATTTGATGCCAATTTTTCCACGTGCTCACTGATGTATTTCTCATGGTACAGGTGACTGTCTTCCGAAACCGCCCTCCTGTATGAATTGAATGGCATATCGAATTCGAGGAGCGCACGTCTCGAACCAGTATCTGGAATGAGTGTGCAGTCGTGAAGATGCAGTTGGTAGTGGGGCATATCTTGTTCTAGCCCGTCGGACGCTAGTTGAGAACTTTCAAACGCTTTGAAGCCAGTTCGTCCCTGGGGTCCATATTGGTGGACGATGGTAATGACGGGAACGCTGGCTTTCGCGATTCCGATTTCGACAGCCAATCTTTCCGCGATACGCGTGGTCTGCTTGTAATCAACAATCATGGCTAGATTCTCTGGTCCGATCTCTTTCGTGGGATCCAGTACCACAACGATGACATGATCGTACATTTGGTGACTGCCGCGTTTGCAGACAACGGCACATCCCTGACGAAGTGCTGAGATCATTCCATCCAATGTAAAGATGTCCCCATCATCACAGATGGTAAAGGTTGTGAAATCAACGACTGCCTTGTCGAAGTAGGTTTCAAGCGCTTGACCTCCTTCCATGTTGCATGGTAAGCAAGTCTTGATCGTATCCCAGTGAGTTCCAAAGAGAAACTGGAGGAAAAAGAGGAGCGAAACAGGTTCGTGACCGGCTAGGACATCGACGGACTTGGTGCTGGACGTGTCACGTTCATACGTCTGCAAATAGGCGCGATCACGGGCGATGGTGTAGATAACTCTAGTAGTAAGATCGCCATAATCGCCGCAAGATAGCCGCTGTCTTGTAAGAGATACCCTGAGCTCACCAAGCCAGAGAGGTGGAAAGTCGACGCGACTAGCATTTTGACGCATATCCCTCATCATTATCCTAGCAGCTGCAGCCGTTATGAAAGGCTCAGGAGGGTACCCGACCTCGAGTTCAGTCCGTGTGGCATTCATAAAGAAAGCAAATGCTGAATGCCTTTCGACCAGGTCTTCGACCAAATGTGGACTGGAGGTGCCTAAGTGAGCAAACAGGCGGCAGAGAACTGGTGCTAGTAGACTGCTTAACAGCCCGGGGTGAGCTAGCTTGTACTCTGCGAGGCGTAGGAGTTGGGCCACGTCGTAGTTATGATTCAAGTGCGCACGCCACCTAGGTGAATGATCAGAAAGAAGAAAATAAAAAAACAAAAGAAAATTTGGAACACGCACATAGGTCGTCCAAGAAGACTCGTGACGGCAACCGAGCGCAGACCTTTCAACGTATTAATCGACTGTGGGGGTGGTGGATCCCAGACATCCAAAGACAATTCGGTAAATGGGCGAGAGACTTCCTGTCTAGGAGCGCGTGAAGCCGAGTTGACGGGACTAATGTTTTGCACCAACGTCAACAGAGAAGGACGAGTCGAGATAAAGATGGCCACAATCCCCGAATCTGAATCGAAAAGATCGGAGAAAGCACTCGTAAGGGCTGCTATGGTATGCGAATTCAAAGCGTGGGCTTCGTCGAAGTAAACCACGATCGGAGAATCCCCCCATTTTTGACGAAGTGCCTGGAGCCGTTCATACATTAGACCTTGGATGAAAGTTAGCCTTAAGCTAAGTAGAAGAAGAAGCAGCTACTGGTGGATTTTGATTTGTTGTAGAAGTTCGGTATGGAGTGGCGAGCTAGATTAACGACTTGTTGATAGAAATTGAACCGTGACTTCTCTAGAAAAGTATACCATTCAAGGGCGGAGGCCGAGGTCTTAAAGCAGCCTTCCGCCTCTTCGAATAGTGCACAAAGAAATGCACGACACAGGACATGGGGATCTCCATCTCGGAAGAAGTTGCGTACAACGTCATCGGGGGGTGGAAACGCTTGGGTAAACAACGAATGAGGGGATCCACGTGTGATGGATGGTATACTCCAGAATACGTACAAAAGCTTCCTGCAGGATTTGGCTCTCTTACGCAGGCGGGAAACGTGTGCCACTCCTGCGCCAATTGGTTCACCAAGCGAGACTTGCCAGTACCAGAGCTTTGTATCAGAGGGAGAATCGGAGACATGCGAGAATCCATGATGCATCGAAGGTGGCCTTTGAGTAGTCCGAGAGAGCCAGTGTCCTGAAATGGAGCAAAGAAAGCCTTACGCACGGCATCTTTGACGTTATCTATAGGCTGTCGTAGAGTCATGCGCGTTGGGAGAACCGGTAGGTAACTCACTTGGGACAGCCACAGGGGGTATTGTCCAGATTTTAGACCGTTTCGAAACCTTCCCTGTCAGAGATTTGAGCTATTGACAGGTTGATTCAAAGATGCGGATTGACACCTACGTTTATAAGCTCGGACAATGAAATCAGCTGGCGACTCTCTGTGAAGCCAAATGCCAGCAAGTTCCTCGCTACTTCGCAGTTCACATTCGTTCTTGAAGAGATTGGAGAGAGCTACCGGGAAGGACTTATCGCCCACGATGAGATCAAGCCACATAGGATTTTGCCACTCGGTCGGTTGGTCATCACGTCCGCTTGTAAATGCTTTCCGGAGAGTCGTTTCAACGTAAGCCATATCTTCAGTTGCTGACCATACTGAAAGTTGGTTTAGCCACTGATTCTGTTCCTCTGTCAGCTGTGTTGTGGCTGGTTCCTCCATGTGGAAGTTTACGACAAGTTTGCGACAAGTGTTTGACAAGGTTAAGCGCTCAAACGATCTGGCCGCAAAACGGGACAGGGGCTCAAGCGCTCAAGCAACCACTGGCATGCCCAAGACCTCGAGACCGAGTCGCCACTTCTACTCCAGAGTCTGGACATTTTCAGCCCTTGGCTTTCGATTCTTCTTGAAGCTTTGCAACAACCTTTATATCATCCTCACGGGCTATGAGGCTATGACGACCTTGTTTTCACTGGGCCAAATTGACACAATCTTGCAACGGCCATTGAACGTTGAACGGCCATGTTTCCAAGACTTAACGATCAATCTTACCAAAGTGCTGCTATGTACCCGTACTGACGCGATAGACTTAACAAAAATACTGCATACTCCGACGCTTTGGGCTACTTGAGCTCTCAAGCGAAGTTCGGGACTGAGTCTTGCTTCATGACTCGTCCAGCTATGTGCGCTCTCACACAACCTTGCATAGGCCACCATGACTTCCTTATCGTAGTGCGAGGTGCTCCTGCTCTACTTTATCGGCACCGGGCTTGATTCGAAGCCCGTGCGACTCATCACATCTAGTTAAGTGTTTCAGCTTGAGTTGCTTCGCCCACTAACTGTCTATTCGGTGCTGATAACTCCCATGCAGCATGGAACATAGCAAATTCTATGTCGAGACCGTGATCGAGTCGGTACTCTTGGCGTGCACCGTGTTCGCCGTCTTCCAAACCTCTGCCTCGTGAAGGTGAATTTGCACCCCACTACCATGGTTTCTCCTCAAGGCATGTACTTACTTCTCGAAGGCGAACCCCAATTAGATACTTACCGTAACGACGCACTCTCTGCTTGCATTGAAGTCCAGCCACCCTTTCTGTGGTATGGTCTCATTCGCTTCCGAACTTCTTGCTTCTGACTTGTTGAGAAACCGTCGCTGTTACCACGCCCTATCCTCCCCTACCACAATACGAATTGGTCCTGAGTGATCGACCGGGAGCATGCACTTAACCGACTGACATGGACAACCCTTCTGCACCCTTCAATGTGCTTCTATTGGGTCGCTACATATATCGGCATAATGCTGTCATTTTTACGTATGTGTAAAGCCGCATTTTTGATTGCACGACTAACTTCGGAACCGTCGTGTTTTACTTATGTGCAGTCGGGCGCACTTCAACATGCTGCTTCAATAGGTGATCGCTTGATATCTCCTGGCGAGGCTATGCCTAAGCGACTTGATTCGAAAACACTGATATCAAACTACCCGTGGCTTGGTATTCTAAGTGTTACAAGACTGATGCCACCCGACCTACTAGTTCTTGAGTGCGAGACATACCCTCCAAGCCCCACTCAGTACGCGACCCATTGTGCGGAATTCATGGCATGAGTGCTAGTGACGGTTGACCTGAAGCTATTGGTAGCTTTTGTGATGAGCTTGAAGTCCAAGTCGCATCGCACTTTAGGCAACACCGGACAACCGCAAGTTCCAAATTAAATGGAGCGCCTCGCCGATCTTCGCTAATCTAGTCAATTGAGATAGCTTCTCCAGTCCAACGCCTCCTCGCGTATACCTCCGGGGGCTTCTCGGGTATTGGCGACATGGCCATCGAAGGAGCTATTCAATGCCTCACGGTATACTCTATCTTCTCGAGATATTACACCACTTTCTCGGGAGAGTACTTGATACAGATCCAACTATACCTACTGGCGATATTAAAGGTTACGTCCCAATCGCTTTGACCGGTGAACATAGTAGATTGCGACTCGGATTCGAAGTACGTGCGTCTGGACCCGGGTCTGGGTATTGTCGTTTTCTGCGTTCGATGCGAATTTCGCGCGACTTTCGCCCGCCTCATCGCCGTAGTATGCCGTCGGGAACCCACTGGATCCGTGCAAGCGAGTAAGGAGGACGTCCAGCGCCTTGATCAGCAACGGCAGGCACCAGGCCCAGCCATTGGTTTTAATTGATCCTGGGACTGCGTCGGTCGTCAGACGAATTACGCAAGTCCGAATTACGCTGCGACTCGGACGCTCTCCATGGAGGGACGAGTTGGGGACGAGGGGAGGTGATCGACCGTGTGAAATTAAATGGACAGTCCGCAACTTACGTCCCAGTTGCGTCCTGCAACGACGTTCCTGTTCCACTATTTCCCGCCCCTCGCCCTTTCACACCGTCCACCAACTTTCCATTCCTCTGTCCCATGTCCATCACGCCAGCCCACCATGCCCGAGACTTAGGTCGCCACAGCTCTACGGTCCGATAAACGCATTAGAAATTAGGATAAGCCTTCTCAGCCCGTCCAGGGGATGGCTTTCTCGGGGGTTACACGCCTAGGGGCTTCCAATGGACGAATACAGTATACGACTCCACGCACCATCAGACCTTGATGCTTGATGAATCATTAATGAGCGCTCGGGAAAACCCAATAGTCTGGTGCGATGCGAAGTTGATGAATAACACAAAATTGTAATTTTACATGGTTTTACGGCATGATCCATGATCGTGATGCACAGGTGATGCAGCCAGAGAAACGAGCACCTACAAAACGCAGTGCCCATGGGGAAAGTTTCGATCAATGTTGGATTTTGAATTGAATTCTTCTGATGGAAGGAAGGACGACGAACACGTAGCTGTTGATAGAGTATCTGAGGTAGCTGTGTGAAGTCATCCGTCAACGATGATGCCTTTGATGATGACAGCCTCTGTGCGTCTGTTCTGTTAGATGATAGCAGAAGGTCAATTGATCGATTTGGAGCTGGTATGGAGCTTGATAATGATGCGTGATGAGCCCCAGTCGCATACGCATGAAAAACCAAGGACATCTGTTGCGATGAGGCAGGAAGATAGATGGGTAGTAACTTCTCCTACAACCACGGAACGTTTGTGGAGCTGATATTTGACTCCCGGGAAATGGGTTGCTGAGAAAGGTCGTCACGGGGCTTCTACGCAGGCAGCGTTGATGCAACTGCACCATAGCCAGGAAGAAGGCGCTGGGAAAGACCAGCTTTGATGGCTATGCCTAGGCGTGCAGATAGTACTTGAGCGTCCAGACGTCTACTCAAACAGAAATGCCAGCCTATGACAGCCAAGAAGGCAGCTTGTTTAGAAAGTAGGAATGCGCCTCAACTGGCTGACAGCACTTCGCAGCAACCTGTCGTGGTAAGAAAGTGACCAAAGGAGATGTGCCACAGTGCAGTTCGGCATAAAATTGACCATATAAGTCGGCGTGGCTTCAGCCATTAGAACTGAGATACCAAGCCTAGAGTCAGGAAGACGAGGGAAATTTGGATTAGTGAGGCTGAATGGCGACAGATGAAAAACGTCCGACCAACGCTGTTGGCAGTAAATATAGACATATGGTAGCGCGAGGCTTCTAGTGAAATGGGCCAGACCCGAGGAGACATCCGGAATCCAAACTGAACGCCTAGCGTACTTGGGAAATCAAAAGCCGGTTGATGAGTCGAGAGAATGCACGAGCTCAATCAGCAGACGAGATTGAGACTGAGGCGGTATGACAGCGCAATACGATGGATAACTCCAAAACACCAGCTCGAATGTTACCTGGAGGTTAACCGCAATTTGCTAGGCTAGGATTTATCAGTCGCAGCAAGGTTTCGTCTCCTTGCCGGCGTAATGAAGCGAGTGTGTGAGAAAGCGATACTGCTTTAAAATGTAGAGCAAATGGGGTTGCAGGCCGCCGGAAAAACCTGTTGTACGACCATATGTCTAAGGGGGAGATAGAGGGAGGAGCTCCTGAAGGATAAGTTCAGAGTTAGGCAAGTGCCGATTATATCGCCTCGATTCTGTCCAATTATGAGCCAATAGCAGCGACATAGAAATTTTCATGGGACTCACAGGAATCGTGAGAGTGTGTCTGTTTTAAGGTGTGAAGACGCATGCACCGTTCTATCTATAATTACGCAGAGTTAGTTTTTAGTAGGTACCTCCAGTATTAGAGCTCTTACGCGGCCAAAGAGAGATGCTGAGGGGGTTCCAGTAGCAGATAAGTTGTAGCGAGAGGACCGCGCAGTCGCCGATAATGTCCAAGTCCCGCGCGCTAAGGCCGCAACTTGCGCATGTGAGGCCTCTCTTGACGTGGACGTGTGACACGCTTGAGGGTCCTTAGAGGTCCTCAAATTTCCAGTACTCGTCAGCAAGCACCCTTGTTTGCGGTCATGGTGCGTTCGTGTGAATGGGGTTCCTTTGCAGTCGAGGAAATCTCCGAGGCATCTGCGGACATGTCAAGCAGCACATAGAGACATTAAATAGCCAGATTTCAGATAAATGAAGCCAGTTTCAGAGCGTGTCGAAGACGTGGCTTAGAGTTTGACGAAGTAGTACGACTCATTGAAGAAGTCTCAAAGCAAGCAGTAAATGTGGGTCCACAGGCGCCTAACGTTCTGATCGACGAGCGCCAATTCCACGTGCGACAGCAAAGTGTAATCGTGTCGCTGACGCGGTGGTCAATCTACTCGTTGACCTCGACGACGACAAGCCTCGTTTCGACACCGCTGCTACCACTGAAACCGACTCTCTTTCTCGCACAAAAAACATGCACAGTCTCTTCGCAAGGCTGAATAATGGCTCTTCTCTGCTTTCGTCATGTATGATGGGACTATTGCTGGCGATTACTCTCACAACATTCTTGTTCACCGCTGAACCAAAAGGGAACTTGGCTATTGGTTCGATACGAGTGTGAGCTCTGGCTTGAGCACACATACTCGGCTTGAAACTTACGCGCTATTTTAAATAGATTGGAGGGGAGAAACCCTCGTCGTTACGGAGCAAAGCAGGAGGTTGGCGTCGTACGGTTCAACGTCACGGCTGGTGAGTTACGCGTCATGTAGCTCATCATAAGTGGTGCACTAAAGGATTCTCTTGTCGCCTCGCCTCGTCCGCACGCACGCATCACTCCACCAACACCAATTTGCCGGCCAAACCATTCCCCCTTTGAACCGATAACCCTTCTCTTCTCGTTGTGGTGTCCTTTCCTCCAGATCTCACGCCACTATTTCATTGGAACACCAAACAAATCTTCCTGTACCTTCAGGCCGAGTACAACAACACCGAAGGGGTGAGTTCTAGCCTCTTTCAGTCTATATGTTCTCGCTATCTGTGCTTGTGGTTTTGCCACTTCATATGACCCTTCCATTCGGTCGCAGTTCTAGCCACTCCGCTCGAGCCTCATTGAGATTACCCGTCATCATTCTGGTGGCGCGCTAGGTCTTTCTAGAGGCTCACATCGTCACCTTCACCACTCCCAAGACCGTTTTACCCGCGTTATCTTTATTTTCGGCATCTTTTCCCCACATTTTGCTAACCGATGATCTCTAGGTTCAGAACGAAGTCGTGATATGGGACCGTATCGTCCGTAGAAAGGAAGATGCCATGCTGAACGTCGCAGCAAAGGATAAATACCATTTGCGTGATATGAACCGATCGTTCCGGTATGTTTACTCCCGATACGACTGAAACCAGCATTCTGACACCTGTGTAGGGGCGTCCCTCACGCGCAGTACGCACTCAAGTACAACATCATGCCTTATGTTGGCATCCTGACCTCTGGTGAGGTTGCGCGAACTTCGGAGCCAGTCGTTTTCCCTAGGCCGGGGGCTCTATAGCCTCGAGTTGTGTACTGGCTTGGTAACGTACNAAAAAATCTGTACTCGTTGCAACATGCTTTGACATTCTGCTATGTGTACTCCCAATCTATGGATTCCAGTAGATATCGTCGTCATGCATCATGAAGCTAACATTTTGAAATGTCTAATGGCTGGATTCATCTTCTGGAAAATCCTCGGACTCAATACGCCTTAGCCTTCGCTGTTGCTGACGATGAATCGATGACGACCAGGATCTTGGTTGGACGGGACGTGAAGGGGTGCGTGCTTGGTGCCCTGGCTCTTTTTTCTTCNTTTTTTTCTTCCTTTCTTTGGGCTGCTTGGCTCAGGAATCAGGAGAACATACAGGCACGAAAGTTAGGATTGCTCCCGCGCCTTGAGTGTGACGCAACAGCTACTTCCTGCCTTGCCCTCCTGTTCGTATGGGATTGTTTCAACGGCTGGCTCTGCCGTCTTTCCCTCAAGCCCACGTCCACGCGTTCTCAGGAGCGGACGCCCTTCTGAGAGCGTAAAATATTCATCCGAGCGCATGCTGTGCATTCTGACCCCATGTCAACTTCTCTCGAATTTTCCCTTCACAGAAAACCTTAAATCGCGCCAAACTGACGGGTCAACCTCCTGCGACGTGACCTGCTTGCTGGGCTAGATTGTGTTCGCAACATGTACCTCCATCGACCATCTCTCTCACAGGGAGAACACATGGATGTACGGGCGTAATAATCACACCCTTCGAGCCACATCTAGTCCTATCGACGAAAATCCGACAACAAATGCGATGTTTATTGGTGTTAGACATGTCAGATATGGCAGGTCCCTGTTGTTTTTATTTGTGGGTGATCGATACTTATTTCGATCTTGTCTGAAGAACACGAAGCCGAAGCCCTTCGCCCACAACGGGACCCTAAGTTGTCCAGAAGTTGCGGTCGATCTGGCAATTATATTTACAATCATAGCCGGGCCGACGCATAGGAAGAAGATGAGAAGGAGCAAGATCATCAAGTTTTGTCGTCGTTGAAGGGATATCAGAGGGCGCGCGCGTGGTGAGTCCAGCGAATTCTGTGGGGGAATTTCAATAAAAGAAAAATGCTTCCGCTAGAGAGAGCAACCGAATAGGGAGTTTTGAAACTCCGCGAGCATTGTCACTGGGCCTCTTGTTTGAAAACCTCCAGGATGCTCTTGCGGGCGCGGACTTGCTTGGGCTTCTCGGCTGGCCTCGCTGGTTGAATCCTTCGCCCCAAGAAGTGGACAGTTGTACTCGAGTACTCACTTGTTCCTTCGAGGCCACCGGCCAATGAGGCTGCGACAGACAAGGTGGCCCAAATGGAGAAAGGTTTGTTTCTGGCTCTTGCTACGATTAGATAAAGTCGAAAACTAAGGGAACAAGGTTCAGGGCCATGTCAGATACCCAATTTAAGCAAGTTACGGCAGAAATATCAGAAAGGGTCATTTGACAGGAGCGTGGGTGCGCCATCCTGTCAAGGTTAGCCTGCCTCATTACTGTACCACTAATCCTCATCGACATCCTTTTCGGATCTTCTAATTCTTTATATTATTTGGCCACCTTGCTCGCCATCCCCCCATCTTTCATTACTATTTACCCCGCCGTCTAATCGCCCTATCAGCCCACCATTCCGCTGTTCACGCACTCATGTATCACCTCAGCCACCCTTTGTCCAACGCGCATGGTGGCCACCAGGCTTCAGACTCGTCGACTACGGCTACGCATTACTCTTCAGCGAAGTCATCACCCAACGAGACTATGACTTCAACCGTACAGGTACGTTCTCTGCTTCGTCGACTAAATATAGCGGTCGAGCGAACTCTCATGCCTTACAGATTTCNGGGGGGATATGATGAGGGACGGTCATCTGGGGCTTTCGCCGAGACGATGAAGCAAATTGATGAGGACTTCTACAAGGTGTTCCCAGCCGCGAGGAACCCGGTCGTTCCAACTTCAATTCGTTGGGTTTACGACCCAGTCCTGGAGCAATATGTCCACGTCGCCGACCCCGATTACCAGTACGTTCCGGAGCACCACTTCCACTCCTTCGCGAATATTGCACATTCGGCGTCGCAACGGCCCTCCTTCCACTATAATTACTCGACACACCCATCACCAAACGGTCACTCAAGCCACCCAACCAGTGTGCCACCTGCTCGTACAAGTGCCATTGAGGCTCCGGCATCGCCTACGTTCGGCGCTCAACAGGCTTTCATCGTGAGTCTAACATTTCTTATGTAAACCCGAGATGAGCGTTGATCCTATCTTCGTGCTAAAGCAACCCCAGCTTGAGCTTAGTAACACGTCTTCGATAGAACCGGTGCCACCTCACCTTGTTGTTCCATCTCAACAACCTATGTTCGATTTCCAGGCTGAGATACAACGGTGGGGTAACGATGTCGAAATGCACCACCCGTACCTCCAGACTTCGCACGGCCAAGATAATGTCTCCTCCGGCGTCCCAAGTTCTCCTCCTCTCTCCGACACCCTTTNCCCCTACTTCCCCCATGTCGCCCATGACCCCCACGCACTCGGAGCATCTGCCGACAGCAAGGATGGCTGAACCGGAGTGGCCCCAAAGTCACGCTTCCTATACTTATCCGACAGAGTACCAAGATCCCCCTTCTTGGCCCGTGTATTCGGCTCCCTGCACCCATCGTCCTATTGCCCCTGCCCCTGCTCCCCTTGGGCACCATCCTTCGTCTCCTGAATCCCATCACCATCACCTTCGTCATGGTAGCCCGTATAGGAAGAGTCCCCTTCAATCAGGTAGCTCACACCATCGAATCCCCAGCCCCCGTTTGACGCATCAACACGGCGTTGGGTACGCTTCCCACCGTCTACGTGGAAGTCCTTCCTATTCCCGACAACGTCGTTCGTCTTCTNCCCCAATGGATTACTTCCCCCATACCTCATATGAGACTGAACGAGGTCCCTCGCCGGTTCCTTTAAGCCCGTTGGCAGATCAAAAGAAACCACCCGAGAAGAAGCCTCCATTGGCCTGTCTCTTCTGCAGAGGCAGAAAGATTGCCTGTGGCCCACCTTCCCCCGGTAGCAAGGATCGTACCTGCAAGTGAGTACCCGATGTCCTATTGTTTTCCCATTGTACCTGGCACAAGTTCGTCATTCGGGGTTTGTTTCTTTCCGAATATCTTATCTCCCACATCGTGCTTGACATCGTTACGCACTTTGGACTAGGTTTAAGGTTTTTACCTCCATTTGGATCGTTTATTCCATGATTTCGCCTTTCGCGTCGCCCTTCCTCACGCTTGTGTCATATGTTTTCGGGAGATTTGTACTTCTTCTCTGGCGAGAAGCTTCCCGGGCTTCCAGCCTTCATGGGTGTAGGGGGGACATCACGCGGATTTAGGGTGTGCGTGAACTCGTGAACCCGGGGCCTTTACCACATCAATTGAACCCTCTTTTCTTTTCTTTTCTTTTTCTTTTTCTTTTAGTTTTTCTTTTAGTTTTCTTTTCCTTTATTCGCGTCCCTTCGTCTTTTTTTTGAATCCCTCCTTCTACATTTGGTTAGACTTGATGACTGACAGTTTTTGCCTACTTTTANGCCAGTGNTCAACGACGTTCCCTTAAGTGTGAATACCCCTTGGAGAGCCGTCGCGGCATGAGGAAGAAAAAGACCGCTGTCTCGGCTGAATCTGGAAAAGACGAGCCTGGTGCGACCACGTCCAGCGAGGCAGATGCGACTCCCGCCGTTGTTGATGAAGAAACGAAGCCTGTAATCGATGAATCTACGGATTCGTCGAGTTCCAATAAACCTGCCAGTGGTATCCCTCCCCCTAGCGCGTCGACCCACGAAGAAACTGTGATGGAATCGTAGGCGACTCTGACTTGTTCCTACGCTGTCTTGTCACCATTGCCTTGGCCACCCCGATGTGGACCATCATGCATCATCCTTCCCATCCCTCTCCATTCCTATCGACTATGCCGTTTGGCAGGGCCTATACATCTTGTCATCATTTGATTCGTCGGCTCCCTTTTCTCCGTCCTACAGCCATCACCCTTGTTCTGTTCTCTTTTCTTGGATTGTCAGTCTGTTTCACGCTCAGAGGCTTGTTTCATTGTCTTGTTTTCTCGCTCTGTCGCTCTTGCTCGCTTCCCTTGCTATCGCGTCACTCATCTTGCTTCATCATTTGTATATATAGCCTTCCTTGCATTCGCATGTCTTCCCTTCGCATCATTCTCTTGTTTTGGGACACTGCAAAGTACATATTATTATAAGTTTAGATGAATATTCCTCGCATTTCTCATGACCATCCCATCGCCGTTTCGACGACTCGTTCATCACGCCTCCGTTTATGATAACGATCTACTAAGTAATGATTAAAGTTTAATGTACATATCGCACTTACGTTAGGTAAACTAGGATTCCTTATGTTTTATGCCTTCGGATGGAACAGTTTAGTTTAATACGGTTTGACCGGGTCATCATAATACGGAGAGTTCAATCAGTGAGCGTCTCAAGGTGACAGCTACTTCTACATCGTTGGACACTCATCATGTTCGTTGTGACCAATGAGGATTATTCATTGACACTGACCCCACGCCTCCCTCCAGAACACCATCCAACCTCAGGTGCAACTCGGGTGATATTCGAACGTTCGGCTCCATTGCCCACAAGGCCACAGCGATCGTGCTGCAGGAGTCACATAGTAAGTAAGCGATTGATGAGCAAGGATGAGAGTATGAGAAAACTTACTTCTCGCCTCTGTAGTTGAGAATCCCCTCGTGAACAGGAAACTTGGATTGTGGACTGCCAGACACGGATGGTTACAGAAGTGCGGCACAGAGAGGGCCACATCTTACCCAAGGTTTCCAACACGTTTACCCATCATCCAGCCGTTGATGAACAACAATGCGCGGTATGGTTGTCCGAGTGGTTCCTCAAATGCGAACGACAGATAGGCTTCAGTTCCTTGCGGAATGTTCAAATTGACGGTGGTAACAAAGAAGCCAACCCCTGCTGCCGATCGCGGCAGACCAGAGGAGAGGTCCCTAAGAATCCAACGTGAGGTGTCAAATCCAGGTAGGTGCCATCCTTGTCGTTCCCCAAAAAGACCTCCTTCATTCATAACCCCTCGGACTCTGTCAACGAAACTAAGTATAGAAAAGGATGAATCAGCCTTGAGTGCGGAAGACATGATGGAGTTGCACGAACCCCGTGTAGCCACCCACTTTACCTTGAACTCGCCATTCTCCGAATTCACCAACATCGAGTTTAAACCCTCGTACACCGCGAGGCCCCTTTGTGGGATTAGTGTCCGCTATATGATCGTTAATACATATTATGAAGTTTCAGACGTAGCACCCACGGTTTGCCGTTTCATTCAGGCCGGTGTTATCCTGATGAAAGCGGATAAGAAGGTCGTAGGTGAGAAGGAGAGGGACACCGACCTGAACAATAGTGATTACATTATCTTTCCCGGGGCGCAGTGAACCTGGAGGGAAGATGAACTTATCGTCCGTCTCTTCCAAGCGGTTGCGTGCATTAGATGAACTATGGACTATATTAAGAAAAGGATCAGTATCAGGTAGTATCAGAGAACTGACTTTCCGAAGGACGTGTGAAGGAAGATGTCATTCAGCCAAACACTGGCTGCGAAAGCTAGGAGAGGGACGATCAGAATCAATTATATGAAGAAAGGCTGGTGGTTCCTTACCCTCGCCACCATTAATAGATAGGTTCACCGATTTCTCCTGGCCCGTTGCATTGAAATGACCACGCCAAAGTACGATGTTTTCGCAGCTAAACGAAACCGATAAGCTGTTTACGACGTGTTGAATAATTTTGACGCACAAGCCGTAGTCGCATCCATATAGAACACGGCCATCACCGTAGTATGGCTTGTATGGAATGTTCGTCGTCGTATGGTTGGCTTCTACCCACTGAACATCGGAGAACCCCGTTCGTATTTCTGGAAGACTATCAGCGAATTTCCAATTACTGAGTTTAGGAATGGTGATTTGTGGAGCTCGGGGTTCCAGAGATGCAACAAAGCCTCCTCGGAAAGATAAGCCGGAGGACAAGTGAGCGTTGATGCTGACTGGTCTCCCGTTCCAAGTGATCGCTTTGACGTTATGGGGAGCGATTACGTTGAGCATCGTTGTCCCGTTGAGATCACCTTGTAAAGCCAATCGCTGACCGGAGATGCTGGCACTACGGACGAGAGCAGGACCACCGACGAGGATGGTCGAGTTAGTGCCAAATTGCCAGAAGTTCTTGAAAGGATCCGTCGACTTTAGGGCAATGGTAGGAGCCCAGAAAGTGGAGACAGTGTCGGTGTCCGTGAAGATGATAAGCTGTTCGTCCGAATCCCAAACGGTGTGCATTCCCTTTGTTTGCAGGAAGGAGATGGTCGTCCTTCCGGAGGCAAACGGCGTGAATTTGACAGTGCTTGTTTGTGACCGGATCCTAGAGGTACCCTTGGTGGGAAGCGACAGCTCATGTTCCTGAGAAGCGTCGCCAAAGACGAGAAGGACGTCTCTTCCGTCGATCACGCCGGCAAAGAAGACTTGGGCAGTAGAGTAGAGCAGCCTCGAAGATCCAAAGGCATAGTCAGCGACCACAAGTTTGGATTGGAGACCATGTAGGTTGATAGATGAAGCGACGTGAGGAACTTGAAAGTCTCCTACGGACGTTGTCACATTTAACTTCAAGTCGATGGTGTCGCTGAAAACAAACAACGATGAGGGAAGTGGCGCGATGAAGATGACAGATTTGACATACAATGAAGTCGAATTCGCTTGACGAACGACATAGAACCTCGCATTTGTATCGGGGTTCTTCAACAGCGTAGCAAAAGCGAGGGACGTGGAAACAGTGACACCGCCAGAGCTCGAGTCACCGATCCAGTCGGTCTTGGTAAACTCGGGAGAACTTCGTAAGAATAGCCCTTCTCGCTTGAGTTCATCGTACTTGGCTGTTAGGCCTCGATTTTCTTGGATGGCCGCACCATAATCGTATCTAGTGGGTATGATTTAACGAGAAGAATGTCAAGGATAGACTGGGTATACGAACGATGTGTACCCGCCACTGGGGAAAAGAGGGAATTGGTTAGGAATACGGAGCCCCCTGCATATTTGTGACAACATACTGGTAAGGGAGTGCGCCCCAAGAGGTACCACTGATTGAAGAAGGGCTCAAGATGGTATTCCGCCCGCGAAGCATAAAGACGTACCCGAAGAGCATGTAGTAACTGATCATCTTTGCGTTGCTGGACAATAGATGTAGATTGAAAACCGATTGAAAACCTACGCCCGTCAGGTCGAAGCATGTGTGATAACCTAGAATATCACAGTCAGCCAGGTGGAGGAGCAGAGCGGGAAGGGTGCATCTACTGACCTGGTGCGCCAGGACCCCAGAAATCCGCCGCGCCTCCTTGATATTCTGCAGAGGTATCAGTTAAATTACAAAATATCGGAGAAAACACCAATACACATACCGGGAATGTAAAAGGGCCGTGTGGAATCTACGCTTTCGTGGTAAGTTCGATAAGTGGTGTCGACAGGGCGGAGTTCGGTTCTGGAGCAGTCAAACGAATGTTGCGGGTAAGCATCCATTCTAGATAACAAAGGGCCGTCAGCACAAATGATGGATGTTGACTGTTGGAGTTTGGATTACCCGTATAGATCTGGAGCACCCTGAGAAAGTCATTAGAAGGGGAAGGAACAACATAGGCAGGCAAGCAGCTGACCGTTCCATTGACGAAGTTCCTCCCCATCCCAGCATCATTGTACGTCAACGGAAGGACTATTGGCGAGGCATGGTATACGTCTTCAAGCTGTGTAAAATACTCCGCATGTGAATCAACGTTCTGAGAGAACTCGTTGTCTGGAAAAGTGTCAATATAAACCCAGAGCGTGGATATGTCGGTTCTGGAAACGCACCAACTTGAACCACTGAAACAGAGAGGAGACGCGGTGAGCAAGTATATTTGGCTTCGATCGAAGGAACAGACACACTGATCACTGGTCCATTTTCCGTAATCTGGTTGGGAACGGTCTCGTTAATAATGCCCTGGATGTAATCTTGCCACGCTGCCCGCCAGCTGGGATCATTTGTGCGGAGTTCACCAGTAACCTCACTCGTAGCCCAATGTGCGATGCCTAGAAAGGAGGCGGCGATCATGCAAGGTGGATGTCTTCCAAAGAATCAGGCTTACCCCCGGCAGTAGTCTCAGCATTGATATATGGTCCTGAGAAATGTCGGTTGTTGGCCCACACAAAGTCATAGAAGAATGATCGGGGGCACACACCAGGTCTCAGGACAACAAAAAGCCCGGCATCCATAGCAGCATCGAAGAGCGGTTGAAGTGCTCGGAAGCCATCGAAGTCGACCACACCCGGGGATGGATTCAATAATCCCATATGCGTGTACACGCTAATAGCGTTCAGACCCGCTGCCTTGGCTTTTTGCAGGATGTCCGGCCATAAACTAGGTACTGGGAGTCGAAAGGTGTGGAATTCTCCCGAGCTAGAAGGTATCAGAAATCAATCATTTGCGAGGAAGGGTCGGAGAGTTTCTCGCGCACAAGCGGAGCAACGGACGTACTGTAGGAATATCCGTTGATCCTTGATAAACAAGCTATACTTGTCGAATCGGACTTGGTCTGTCAATTCGCGCCGGCGTATTGGTTCACCGACGGGGTTTTTGTTGTGATTTCTTGCCTCCACGCTCGTACGCCAAGCATTCGAAGAAGACAAAGAAAATAGAGCGAGTAGCAACAGACTAGCGCAGATCGCCGAGTTGCGTCTCCCAGCGAAGAATGACAACATATCGTAGATGCGTCCACTTCTCAAGGGCGTAGAAAGAAGCTAGAAACCCAATTGTTTAGCTGAGCGAATGAATATGGAGAGTGTCTGAATTTATACCACATACCATGCAGCTTGAAATACCAGATGACCCTCATTCCATACGTTCGTGAAACGTCCCGGTGGTCTCGTACTAATGATAGATGCTTCGTCACGGCTCCTGGCGGTCCGAAAAAGCACTACAATGGATGTCGACGGTTAGAGTCGCATATCGGACGCGAGGGTACTGAACGAATGCCCAGATATAGAAACCTTCTTTTCAATACATGGCACCATCTAAGAAGCGACTGGACGAGGAACCAAGTTCAAGTGACCTACGCGCGAGAAGCGACGCTACGTAGTGACTTCCAGTGGGAACTAAGTTCATCGCTGACCGGGAGCCTGGGAGATCTCCTCTGAGGACAGCAAGGTGTTTGTCCGAGCAATCGCTCACCGCTTTACCGTCCAGGTCCCAATTCTGGTTCACTGGAGACAACGATAGTTCCTGGTAATCTGAAAGCTGAATAGAAAGGACATGTAGATTTGAGGCACAAGGCTCTGAGTGCTTCTTCTGCGTTACACGACTGTTGAGCGTCCCGGGAACGCGCGATGTTACGAGGTGAAGCAAGCGGTCCGAGAGCATGCAAGCTCGCCTTTTGATCATAGCTTGAGGGGGCAAACTCGAAACTCGACGAATCGTTGAACAGTCTCATGGCATCACGGAGTGGGTGGACTCATCATCGAGACTTTGAGCAGAGACGATTATCCCTCCGCATCTCTGGGGTTCGATTTGCGAGCGAAAGACCAGAAAACGAAACATACAGATTAACAAGAATAGAAGAGCTGAGGTTTCGTTAGTTCTCGTCGGTTTCAACTTTCTCGAACTTCGCAGCGCGTTTTTAGTTTTCCTTTCGAAGTAGTTTGTCTTGAAAAGTGAAGCACGGATTCGATGGGCTGGAATGTTAGAGCTTGACCGGCCCGGGATACCTAGGAGACCCCTTACCCTTAGGGGGAGCGAAGGCACAAGCAAACGGACTGGGTAATGGCGCCAAATACTGCTGGAATACTGGTACAATTATATACTGCTAAGATAATCACAAGAGATGTTTAGATGGCGCCATGCTCCTTCAAATATTGGCGAGCATGCTCTTTAGCCTCTTTGGAAACGTTGGGGTCTAGTTGGGGGTCAATGAAAACTTCCATCTCGCACAACGGACACCAATAACTTACTGTGCATCGCAGCTTTGTACCCAGCAAGGACGCGAGTCTGATACTCTGCCTCAGTGGTCTCAGCCGACCTCTCGACATGATAGCCGGCAGCTTCGAGAATTTCGCGTGCGTAGTTGATATCTTCCTTGGTGATATACTCTCCTGTGCATCTAAGTCAGTATAAATTTTATGAAAACAAGAGCATGACCAAACTGACCTGAGCTGTAACCAGAAGCAGTCGAAGTCGTTGTCCCTTCTACGGAGGCACCCATTTCCTCAAGACGTTCAGCAGCATGTTGCTTGGCTTCGTCCGAGACGTTTGGATTATGCATGGCTGCCTTCAAGCCTCCAATGACATTCGCGGCGTTCTTTTCGTGTGTTTCTGATACGACGAATATTCCTAGTCAGAGAGGCAGAAAGCGAAGGACAACACCGGCACTTACGTGCAGAAGTGTTGTTGCGAGTATTGGCCATTTTTGCGAGTTGTTGGATAGTTAGGATGAGTTGTGCTGGTGACGAATTCGAATGTGTTGAAGGGATTCATATTCAGCTCCTTTCCCCTCCTTTATATATGTGCTGCAATAACGCTCGACCGCATCTGCTCCACCTTCCACCTGGCTCCCAAGAGAATGCACACGCGTCATTGTATCACTCCACTGACGCAGAAAGGAGCGGAGATTTACCTAAAACCTTACTACTAGGTTCACAATCGGGGCTTTGATGGAGTGTGCAGTGCTTCTGTTTACGCTTAGACGGCACAACAGTCTTCTGAAAATGATTCACTCCTTTGTGAAATAGAGTCAACTCCAATGTTCACTGACTCAGTTGTGGAAGCGAGGACAGGACTTAGCATTGGGAACCATCACAACGGCTAACACTCCACACATTAATATAGGACATACAGTGAAAGCGAGTGGATTGCGACGATGTATGGACTGGCGCAGAACCGCCCTATTCACTAATCATCATTGCTATGGCTAACCCCACCGTTGGTTATCGTGTTGGTCCCGTAGATGCTGTTTCCGCTGATAGTGTTCACGCCTCCATGTGCCCACTTATTGGACTGATTACCAGCGTATCCAGGGGTTTTGTAGTTCCTGCCCCGGATCCCTCGCGTGAGTAACGTTCACAATAAGAATAAGGGAAGGTTACGCACAGGAGCCCACTATCTGGTTTCACCTCAGCGCTATCTTCACTGGCGGCGGGCATAGCAGGTGGCGCAGGGACGGTCAGGTATGGATACGTCTTCACTGCGATGTTGTGTACACGCCAGAAAGGATGCCACCACCTGCGATTCAACCGATGGGTAAGCAAGAAGTAGTCCAGAGGAGAACAAGTGACTTACTGAGCGGTCGCCTCCTTGTGAGCAGCGTCACCTGAGTCATCCGTCCTGGACTTCAAGTGAGTTGTAGCCTTCTCATTACTCCCTACAGTCGGCGCGCCTAGTTACACACTCGGGATCAGATACGTGACAAAGAGAAGTTCATCGCCAACAATAACTCACCCAAAATCTGAGAAGCACATGCCAGAATAGTGAGCGCAGCGAGAACTTGGAATTGCATGTTTGAAAGAAGGATGCAAGAATCCGAGTTCAGAGACTAGAATAGAGAGGGAGCAACTTGCGAGAAGAGCACGGGGTCTCTTCCATTCTACCCTGAGGTGTTTTATACTCGTTCCAGACCATTTCATGTCCCTTCTAGCGAGGAACGCGGGAGCGCTGCCTAAGCAGTTCACCTGCTAGTCAAAAAGATACCTTAGCACGAGAATTCGGAGGGTTCTGAGGCGAACGTCCGGGCGAGACAAAAAAAATGGAAGGATCGCTGCGAGAGACCGAATGAGGGAAGCGCATAAAGTTGCCAGCTGAATGGACTCGGGAGCGATGGAGAATGATCGAGTCATCTCCAGCTTCGAGCAGTAGTAGTAGTAAATTCTCGCTCCCGAGGAACTTGGTGGAAAGCGAGCATTGCGCCGTCAGGCACGTTGGACGGCTACTTAGAGAGTTGAACGGCTGAGCAACTTCAATGACGCGGAGTTGGTGTCAAATGATGTTCCGGTTCGGTTCGAGGCATCATCGTCGTTGTGGAACGTTGATGGGTTGCTTTGGCGCTCGAGCGCTCATCCGAACAGGAGACAGGGGCAGGGGACCATCCTTCCCGACTTCAACCTTCAGCACTGACTATCGCTCACACCACCATAATTTGTGAGTAGACTAGCTCCAGTAAGCGTATAATCTCTACGGAAGCTTTTGGCTAGGTATACCGCACTCCAGCCTCATCGTTGCTATGCTCAACTCCACCAATGGTTATGGTAGAATGGTCTCTGAATGGTATTGACACCACCATTTGCGCTTTTATGGGACTGCCATCCTCCTGGTAGCCCAGGGCTACTGGAGAATACCCTGTGACAGAGTTATACAAGATGACCTTCGGTTTTCATATCACAAAGAAGTTATCCCTTACCGAGAAGTCGTACTTGCGGTGCTTTCAACAGAGCCCGATACATTCTCCGCGGGGTCGCTACGGGTTTGTGCCGCTACAAGCGTCGGATAAACATTTAATCAGCTTAGATGACGATGTCTCTGGACGAGGATGAAGTGACCGATTGCGCTGAACGCAGACATGCAGACGCTGAGAGCGACGAGGAGCTTTACTTGCATGTCCGGTCACTTGGAAGCTGGAGCGTGGAAGCGGCAACCGCTGATCATGGGCCACAAAAAGTCGAGTATAAGTAGCGCGACCTCTTCAAAGGTGGATGTTGGTCAGAGACCTTCCATTCGTATTCACAGAGAGTACATCCGTCCTGATGCAGTCGATGGGCTATATGATCAACAAGTCGAGAAGGAAAAATGGTGGGTGGCATCATGCTGCATGCTGAATGCCGTCGCTGGTCTGAGCGCTCACTTACATCGAGAGCAACTTCAAGTTAGGAGTCCAAGTTCGTGACAGGAGAAAGGCGCAGGAGTATTCTTTCTGGATCCCCCTTATACCTCGACATCTGTGCTAAACATTGTTACTGTTTAGGACACCACCATTGTTTATCACAGTAGCTCCGATAAATGTATTTCCCCTACAGATGTTTGTTCCACCCTCGGCTAGCCGTACCGNCGTCCAGTATCCCCTATACAGGGGTGACGTGAGTACTGAGGAGAGAGAATGGAAAAGAGCACTGAACTTGTTCGTTACAGCGCCATCAGCATCGCTGGTCACAGAGATTCGCGGTTCTAGATGAGTACATGGGCTCCACCGTCCTGGGGTAAGGATTAGCGAATCAACGGATGCGAGCGTGGGGCTCACCTCGATGATGGCGCCGACTCATCTGCTCGTTCCAGTGAAAGAGGCACACCTGGAAACTCGTGTGGATTTTTATTCCAGAAGGGCAAGAGCTGAGAACTCACCATGCGCCATCATCGCCAAAAGCATGCTCGCAGCGACCAAGGGTATCGAAGATGGTATTCGCATTGTCGACAGCGGTAGAGTAAGATGAGGGCGAGGAAAGAGCTTGCCGGAGAGCTCACTTGGAAAGCATGAGAACTACCATCATAGTGTGTAATGCGTGATGTCTAAGTGCCAGCACAATTGGTGCCTACCGTATTCACTTCAGAAGTCGGAGAGGATGTTTCGGTGGGCTAAAACCGGGTGTTCGCATGCGAAATACTCTAACGCGCAGTGTTCTTACTACCGACGGGCTAACTGATCAGTGAATCAGCGTACATTYTTAGCATTCTCATGATYACACACTCACAGGTCGGCACATCTYTCATCGGCTTACACGCATAGGTAGMCAACAAAGTCCTGAWGAGAKTATANTTTTAATCATCCCGTTCGTCCTCTCGGYCATCGTMATCGTCGTTACTATGCCCAACMCCGCCGCTGGTTATAGTGGAATTAATGATRACATTTCCTTGGATAGAATTCAGACCTCCATCRGCATTTTTGTTAGAATTCCATCCCCCTGATAGATCGGGCCTGCTGGAGACGAGTCTGTGGTAGAGGGAAACACGTTAGACAAGCTSRCATTCAGATCACAGAGGGGTTCGCGATGGAAGTTGAMGACTAACCGGAATACTCTTGGTGAYCCGTCRTCTGGATTGTATACAATGCTGAGAWWAAAGGGAGCGGAAGTCAACGAGAGATRTCCGGTATAGAGGTARGRAMATTGCYGYGCTTACATCCTCCGAGGCGGATAGTCTGGATAYYCAGGATACCAATGGTCACTTAGACATAGACAAGTAAGTTGGGAACCGTAGCGATCGAAGGGCCTTGGGGGAATGAATCCTCACGAAGATGTCGTCTCGGCAGTAGTGTCCACGGCATTCACCACATTCCCTACATTTTCACTAGGAATCGGTGTCGCTACAAGTTTYGGGGTGATATTTAAATCTTAATCAGCGGGGGAAACAACAGCTCTGAGGACGCTGACGAACTGACCGATTGTGTTGAACACCGATGTGCACACACTGAGAGCGGCAAGCAACTTTACATGCATGTCCGTTCACTTGTGAGTGCAGARGAAGCGAAAGGTCGAGAAAAATCGCGCAGGTCGAGCTATAACAGCGCGACCTAACGCGTATCGTTGGAGAGCCTTCCATTTCAAAGTGTTTCGGGCAGGCGAACACTGCGCCATTGGTCGGATGTGTTCGTGCGCTTGGCCCCGATGCGAAGAATGCACTAAATTATCGAGCGAGCCGAGAAGGACAAATAGTACGTGGCATCATGCACCATGTTGGATGGCTCGTTTGGGCATGTTGACAGGATGAATATTYGAGTAGTAGCGAGTATACACCCTTGTAGGTTGTGTGAGAAGGAGCTGAGTGTGAGCTATCACGANGTANNATGATTCGATTGCAAGATGTGATGACGGTGGCCATATCCAGGAGCCTTTTAGCGCGCCAGTACTAGTGGTCCCAGTGTCAGGCCGTCGGTATTGATAATTTCAAGCAYTCCAAGTCCCTTTCGGTGTRGTTTATTCGRATGRGAGAAGTRMARGTAGRCSARCAGACNNNNANTATGTCTGCAGTAGTGGYGTGCAGGTTGAGRTAGAGCTTCAAGGAAGGTTTRTTTGCAAWGNNATSAGTNNNASACCGAACTTGAGACCAGCGGTCGAAAWTTTCAACCATCRTCTACATGGTGCCGGGCAGCTGCGCAGTATTTGATGTAGACGTCTCGTGCTGTTCATCAGTAGAAATCGAAGACAAAGAACGAGGGAGCAATGCAAGGGCNA